>BMAV01022767.1:31055-82956 GCA_019973955.1 Trichonephila inaurata madagascariensis
TTAAAACTTGCTAGAATACATACTATATTTTAAAACTTGCTAGAATAGCTATACCATTTTATAACTATTAATTTCCTTTACTCTAGATCATCAGGTGTAAAAGACAAAAATAAACATCTTTGAATATTTTAACTTTTCGATGAAATTATTATAATTATTTTTATACTGAATTTTTTAATATAAATTTGGAAAACAGACACTTCTTTAAAACTGATTTCCATTTGTGGATGAATATTATAAACACTTGAGATTAAACATTACGACAAATATGGTTCACGTATTTATTTATTTGTAAGCGAGATAACAGCAACGGAGATACTAGCTACAACTATTTCTTTTTATTATGAACTGTATAAGTAACTTTCCTTCTAAAATTAGTTCAGTTAACCCAATAATTGTCCTGATTTTGACATGACTTTCCTCTCTTTTCGAATAAAAAAGAACCATTAAGTTATGATGAGCTTAACACTGATTACTGAAACAAACTCCTTTGGATTGTATGAATCATTAATTATTTGTAAGGCAAATGAGTATTATATAAACACTTTACTTCTCTGTGGAGGTGGAAAAAGTGAAATTAATTAGTGTAGGATAATTGCACTTAATTAACTTCTTCCCTGTTATTTCTCTTTTTTGACTGAAATAGAAGACTAGTAACAATATTAGCGTAATCTCACTTCTGCTTTATGATCCGACTGAAGTACCTCACTTATTTGTATTACTTATCACCAATGAGAGTTTTTTTTGTTCTACGGATAAATTTTCGTAACAAGGTTTGCAACTTCAAGCAAATGAATGCAATATGTGGTCTTTAAAGGTATTGTTATTTAACCGGCTGATTTGTTGAGTTTTAATTTTCTTAAGCTGCTTTCTTTTGAATTGTCTTGAAAAAAAAGGGATTTGAGATGCGCTTGGTATCGTATAAAAAATCAAAACTTTTGAAATTATACTGCTTTTTAATAAATGCAGTTAATTTTGCACAGAAAATACCTGTCGATGTATGATACTTGTAAGTCACAATAATTAACACCTTAACGCATTTACCCGTCTCTTACGAGGGCGAATGTTACTGGAAAATTTACACATGCCCTTGACATGGGCGATCTTGTAACTCGCAATATTTCATTTCTAATGCTCGTATGAGATTCGTTCTAGTGAAAATAGAGAAGTAGGATTATGATTAAACTTCTTAATAAAAATAATATAGTACCAGATAACTTATCTTTTAATAATACTAGATAAAGCAATCTGCACTCTACCTATATATTCCCTTTTATTAATAAGCTAGATCATTTTTTAACAGTTTTTTCCGAAAAAAACTCTTGCTTTAAAGGATTAAATAAAATTGCAATAAAGTTTTGATTATAATTATTTTAAGTTTACACAATTCTATTTATATCCCTTTAAAATATTACAATTTTTTAAGCACTCAGTCCTAGTACTTAACAGTAAGACAGACAAATCGCGCCTTTATGGGAAAAATTATAATTATAATCGGAGCCTACCGATATGGAAAAGATTTTCTATTATGTGAAGGTCAGGATTGTTAATTAAAAAAATAATTTCAAAATTTGATAACACCACAAAGATGTTGATTTTTCGAAAAAATGGAAATATGATTTTAGACTCAAACTAAAATTATTTATTTTACAATATCAATTACAAAAAACGAGGGATATTGATAAAAAAAAGTACTGAATAATGAGTAGTTCAATGCACATTGCAACATTTATTAATCAACTTTCTCTCCCAACAACGTCGAATGAATCCGATCCAAGGTTATTTACACTTTATTCTGCACTGCAACTTCAAATTTTTTAAAATATAACATTAGAGGAGCTGTTTTTTCTTATAACTATTTAGTAGGTGTTCTGTCTCAACGCACAATAATTATTACAAATAATAAAACACCTATTTTTCTTTAATATGAATTACATTGAATTTTTACCACAAAAGCATAAATGCCTAAACTTCATTTCTCTTGTAGCAGTACTTAACATAAAAAGTAATTATTTTTTATTTTCCTCTTTTGCCTTCATTTATATAAACCAGAATTATCTTTTATGCATTGGGAGGTTTTAAAATTCTGAAAAAGAAATTCGATCCACTCTATTATACAGGAGGTATTTATTAACTAAGTCCATAATTGTTCATTGAAATAAAAAGCTATTTCTTCCTTTTTAACTGTACTTATTTAAAAAAAAAATTGAATATATATAATAATTACAAATCATAGAAAATTAAGATTCACACTTTCAACTCTTACGGCAGTTTATTACTCCAAGAATTAATTACAATATTTTACAAATTTATCATATCGATAGATAAAATTTGGCACAGAAAAGAGAAAAGAATTTCTTGCATGTAATTCGATATTCTACTCACAGTTCTAAACTCTTTTTCGGCGTTCAGACTGTGCTAAAAATTCGAAAGCGCTTTTCTCTTAGAATAAATGACCTGTAAAAAAAAAGACACGACTAAAAAAATAATAAAATGCTTCTTTTTATCAGTTCCACACAAAAATAAATCGGCGCGCATTCGTAAGCCTTAGAGAAGTTACAGTGAATTCTAAAACTCGGAAGCTCGTTTATATTGTTGTTAAATTTATC
Organism: Trichonephila inaurata madagascariensis; assembly: GCA_019973955.1. Classification (NCBI taxonomy): domain Eukaryota; kingdom Metazoa; phylum Arthropoda; class Arachnida; order Araneae; family Nephilidae; genus Trichonephila; species Trichonephila inaurata. Next base: position 33,665 of record BMAV01022767.1, read on the forward strand.
GTTTGGCAAATACATTTCGACATACAGCAAACTGTGTTCATGTTTCTTCTTCCTTTTATTTTACTTTCAATTTCCTGTGTTGGCATCCACCTACATATTTGAATAGGGAAAAAAGAATGGTTGTTTGGTTTGTCTATTGGGAAAACTTCCCATAGATAAATGTTTGGAAAGACGTTTTAAATGTTTAGCGTTTCTCCATACATTCTTTCAATTCATTCTGAGAAAATTTATTCAAGAGTTCTCCAGCCTTCCATGATGTATTATTCTATAATACCAAATTCTTTTAAAATCATTAAAAAAATATGCTTTTCTGGCATGAATTTTAAAGATTTTGATGATACATTATTAAAATAAATAATTATGAACTGTTTAATACTGCTTATTAAAATTAATTAAATAATTACATAATACATTATATTACCCAAAATATATTATGATGCAATGATATAACATAATTAATTAAAGAATTATTAAATACTAGCTAGTATACCCGTTCTTCGCACGGCTGAATTGAAAAATTAAACAATACAGATTGAAGGATAAAGAAGTTTTTAATGAGTTAATTTTACGTGAATTGCACATTAAACAAAAAAAGCTTTTTGCATATCTCAGCTAAACAAAACAAAAAAAACATGTTTGTTAAATTTTATGTCTGTAGATCTAATAGCTGATAAAAATGATTTTTTTTTTATTTATAACTCCCCGTAACTCTCTTGTGGGTCGATTTTTGAAAACACCTTCTTAAACTGATCTCTGCTCAGCAAAAGAAACACATTGCTAACAATTTTGTGTAATGTACGCTTAAAATAGTGTAAATAATTTATATCTTGAAGTGTAAACGTTAATATTACTTTCTGTTGTATTTATTTTATGTTAAAATTGTAATCGGCCTCACACTCCACCTTTTCAAACCTTTGCATTTCCTGGCGCCTGGCGTAGACAAAACAAAGCAGGAGAGTTTTGCTTCCCACATAAGCGATGGATATATCCTGCAGCGGGATTTTTTGCAGATGGCACAATTACTTGACAATTAATATAATATTTTGGTGACTTCACACAATTTCGTTATAAATTATAGCTTATGCGTTAGTATGATGTATAAGCTATATAATTGTACAGTTTCATTAAAATCCATTCTGTTGCTTTTGGGTGAAAGAGGAACAAACATCCAAACATACTTTAGCATTTATATTATTAGTAAGGATTTTTAATGTAATAAAATTTAATTTTGCCGCTAAAACTTTATTTAAGTTATGTAAAGGAAACGGGTCTTTCTGAGAGAAATGAAATTTAATTATTTAAGTAATAATATTTAAAAAAAGTTTGAAATATAATTTAAAGAAATGTAGTTTAAACTATATAAGAAAATTTATAAAGAGAGAGCACTTACATTTTTGAAGAAATTTAAGTTCATTGTTTTATCAGTAGAACGAAAATGTATTGATATCTACACTTAACAGTTGATTGCGATGTCATCCAAATAAAAAAAATTTCTCAAATTTAAGGGGAAAAGATGAAAGAAACGAAAAGAAAATATTTATGACGCCACAATTTCGAAAAATGATACTACTTGCGATTGCTTACCATGTGAACCATGGTAAAACCGGAAATTAACTAGGCTCGCCTGTTACTGTACTGTGTGTTAAAAAGATCTCTCCAGCTTTTTAAAAATTAAAAAATTATTATGTAAAACTTTATAAATTAGCCAAGTGCGACCTCGGGCTTAGGACCAATAAGTGGTGTTAAACTAGTTTGATGGCACCAACCTTCTCTCTATTGTAACTTGATAAGCCATCTAAAAGTATCAAAATTTTCAAAAATTTAAACATTTAAACAGATAAGTCTTACAAAATAAGGCCACATCGTAGCAACGTAACTTTTAACATGTTTGCCTGTACTGCTGTAGAAGTACGAAGCGAGGCATTTAGTAGTGCGTAAGGACATTCTAGAGGAGGAGAAGGAGTGAATCGGAGAGCACGTGCGGGTGCCTTCATGCGCAGGAAATACCAGAGGCTGTCATTTAGAGTGTTATTTTTATGATTCGGTAGTACGTGTGACGAAGTGATGACGTTCAAATAATAAAAGTCGAAAATTGAGTAGCAGGGCATTATCCGATTTCTGACAGCGTCGATTCCACCATTCATCGCTGGATGGTGACGTATACGTGTAAGACAGTGATACTACGGCGTTTACACGCGAAACTAGCCAATTTCAATTGACAGCAGGTAGACCATCCGCCCTACACCTTGGCCATGTTGTCTTGCGATGTTCATGTGTTTTGTTTTCTGAAAACAAATCTAGGAGAAGCGCTTAACCCTTTATCTACCACCGCATTCTAATTTACTGCAATTTTTATCGTGCAATATATGTATATATATATTTTTTTAATCACTACATTGAAAAATAAGTGATATACATTAATGAAACACTCAACTTTCTGAAATTTAATCCGTTAGAGCTAATTTACTTAATCGGTACTTTAGAGTACCGTAATACACGGAGGCTTAAAATATTCTGAGAATAATCGTATGGCTTTCGGATTTTCACTCTTAAAAATGCTAAATAACCAGATAATACTAATATTTTACTGCATAAAATATGTATTTTTGAAAATTATAAACTTTTAAAAATTTATTTACTTTCTTTTTACACATAAAAGCAAATTTTACCCATAATTTCATGATATTCAAAGAAACAGTTTTTCGTTTCATTAATACAAAAATATTCACAAGTTGTGCATTTTGAGTAAGGTTTAGATTTTATACTTTTTTTAATAACTGCATCCATGGGTAGGAAATACTGTATTTTCTGAACACTAACTTCTGCACCTTAAGTCTTTTTCAGTCTCTTGACCGTTATTTTAAGAATCCAATGAAAATTCTATTAGATCATTTGATGGGACTTCTTTATCTGAAGAATCCTCTGTTAGAGCAACACTCCTTTCAGATGGTTGGTTCTGTAATAAATACAAAGCTTCTTGAAGACTGAGCATCTTTTTTCCAGAAATTCTAAGAAAAGAAGAAAACAAATAACAGTACCTTGAAAAACTCCTATTATTGCTAAAATCAATTTAAATGTTCCTAATTTTTGAATAAATTACATATATTTCATTTAATTGTTTGGTAGGAAAAAAACTCAGGTTCAAATTTCAAAACTTTTTAAAAACGTTAAAATAGAATAATAAAAAACGCAGAATAAATAAGTTAAGCTAAAAAGAAATGCCAAAAGAAGCATAACTATATTTCTCTTTTGTAATGACGTTACAACACAACAAAAGACAACAATACGCTACATGGATGGAGAAAAAAAGTTATTACTCTAACATCCACTTTAATGGTTGGTTTTTATAAGTACCACAAAGTTATTCAACTGTAAAATTGATTATGTACACTATTCATTTAAATTACATAGTCAAATCGTTTCCTAAGGTATTAACTAACATACAAAAAAATACGATACTTTTTGACATTAACTACTGTTTCGGAATAAAAATGGCAATCTTCGCAATCCAATAAAAATGTCAGCTGAAAATATAGTTTCTGTTTTAAAACTATTCGCCTTATACACCGAAATATTCATCAAAGAACTTGTGCTGCCAGGTATTCTGGAATAGTGGAATTAGAAACGTGTTTCTGCTAAATATCGTCAGAATATTGGTAAAAATGGTTATTGTATATAATGTGAAAGCGAGTGGTACTTATAAGTACCGTCGGTAGATAAAGGGTTAAACTCGAACTCAAGGACGCTATGAAGGATCTGGTCTCGTCATTATCACAGGAATTCTGGAAACAAGCAATCATTCAGCTTATTAATCAGTGTATTCATTTTGCACAGGCCTATGGTGAATACTTTGAATAAAGTCTTCAACAATACCCACAGTGTCGTATCATAGCTATGCATTAGAGAAATCCTTGTAGTAACTTTTAATGATTTCATTATAATAATTGGTTGTAGAAATAAAACAAAATATAAGGTTACATATTTAAAATCGTTGTTTAACCTTTTAAACGCCGCACTATAATTGAAAGGTAAGATAAACTAAATTTTGATAAAAATCAAATTAAAATTGAAACATAAGATCTATAAAAAAATTGCAAAAAAAGAAATATTTAAAGATTTTTAGCATGTTTCAAAAATGGAACATTGGCAGGTACCATTTACTTTCTTCACATGTTTTTAAAAGTAAGCACATTTTAATTTAAAAATCAATTATTATATTAATTTTTAAGAAGTAGATCTAAACCAGAGGTGACTCTAAACATTTCCTCACAGGGTTTCATCATTCTGTGTTGTAGGGAGGGGAGGGGCATGATACCTGACAAACCTTTGAAATGGGCCTAAAAAATCTAAAAAAGTAGGGGAAAAGAACTAAAAATAGGCATGTAAACCAGAAACACCTATCAATTTTTTCTCTGCAGAATTATTTAAATGCCCCCCTCCTTATTTAAAATGTAGAAATTTTTAAATGGAGGGGGGGGCAGCTTCCCCGACGTGTGCCCCCTGTTGGCGCCACCTCTGAAGTAAACTTTTAAATATAATTCCAAAACAAAACAGATTAAGCTGAAAATATAATTTATAAACAGCAATTTATACATTTACAGAAAATTACAATCACTTATTAGAAATACATTCAATAAAGGAAAACATCAGTAAGACAAAGAAATAAACAAATATAACCTTCATATCAAAATTCTCAAAGCTAATAATATAATAAAGGAAAAAAAAAAGAAAAAAAATAATAGAAAAAATACAGACACACCAAAATTCTTTAAAATGAGAAAAAAATACAAAATATATTATTGTTTTTTATATATATGTTCTTTTTTGCCCTAAACTATTTTTACTGCTCACGGTTGATAGGAAAACATTTCTCATGCAATCTTGTATTGACGCTTAGGGCATTTTTTCGTTATATTTTTCTGACATATACAACGCCATGTTTAGTGCATTGCTAAATAGATTACACTACCATTTTTTGTTTCTAAACAGAAGCCTATACGTTCCAAGAATTTTGTCTGGTAAATTGACACCTCTCATTTCCACATTTTACATTTTAATAAGATTTGGTTGGTAAATATCATTTTTTTTTGTGCATGGCAAAATCACTTTGTTTTAGTGATAGGCTCATGTGTTACAATATTGAATGCTATAGTTGCTACAGCACTGTCTTTCTAATGGCAAATATACACTTGTCCGTCACTTCGGTAATCGAAATGACCTCTTTGCCATTTTTTTGCTTCATTTAGAGATTTGAAAGGGCGTTTTCCAGTGCGATTATCTCGAATTGTGTGTCAGGTGCTTTAAAATTCTTTTCAGACAGTTCTGTTAATAGGTTATGTGATGAAAAAAATTGTCGAAGAATATTTCATGCTTGTCGGGACTTTCAATACTGGATAAAAGTTCCCACACTACTCTAGATCCAAGAGGAGAGTTTTCTATTTCCGGTTTTTTTCTACAATAAATTCTCATAGCGTAAGGATAGCTACTGCTGGAACCCAACATCCATATTTTATATCCAAACCTAATCAGTTTGCCTTTGATACACATTTTGGCTGAATGGTGACCTTAATAAGGGACCATCGATTCATATATATTCAGTTTAGAATGAAAGATGCCGAACAGTTGAAAAGTTTTTCAAGTTCTGCGTAAAAAGGAGAATTTTTTCCCATTGTATCTCTAAATGTCAACTTGTTATTATAGATAATTTGAAAGATTTTTTTATCTTTCTGAATCTACTTCTAGGCATTGCAGTAGAAACAATCGGGGCTGAAACATCTTGTATGCTCCAGTAGAAATATTCTCCAGATAATTCGTGATATCCACTAAATAAAAGAAACACAGTGAAGTAACACTAATAAAGTAACATGCAACATTTAACTATTAACAAACGCTCTTGCAATTTTGCTGCAGCTAAGAAATTCACGCGAGATTGTTTAGAAATGAGTGAAAGGATGGGTTGAGTTGAGAGAGGGAGCGGAAAAGAAAGTCAATTGGCATAAATATCTTTTTCCGACACATACTTAAAGTTTTTAGCTTTGTGAAATCTTTTTCCACTCTTCTATGACAACAAGTTATAATCAACGGAAAGAACGATTTATGAAATGAAGTGGTAAAGCACATAAATATAGTAAATTACCCAGATTCAAATATAATAAAATCCACGTATAAATATTATCTATATCAAATATTTAAATATCTTCCACTCCGATATGAAAGACGATTTTAAAGAAATCCATCCTTAGTATATCTTTATTTAACAAAAGAAACATGCCTACCAAATTTAAAGTCTGTACATTTAATAATGCTAAACATTTGGTGATGAGGGAATGCGTCGTTTTTCTCCTATGCATATAAAAGTCGTTTCCCACCAATTTAGCTAGTTATTTTCTAATGTTGTATTTTTAATTTATTGATATCTAAATCCCTGCATTAGGTCTTTGATTGTGCTAAAAACGTTTCAGGATTTGAATTTTTAAAAAGGAAGAATATTTGCATTTGACCTCCCCAAGAACCTCTCTCGGGACTCGATTTTTGAAAAACTTGTTCTTAACGTACATACGTCTACTCAACAACACCAAAAAGAAAATGGCCGTCAAATTTTAAGTCTTTATGTGTAACGTTTCGAGAACGAGAAATTTGTTTTTCAGCCCTCAACCCCTCTCTCAATTGTAGTCGATTTCGGCAGAACAAGTTCTTAATGGATCAACAAAACTTTAAAAAGTTTAAATAGTTCAAAAATGAAAATTATTACCTTTGACTTTTCCACAACTCTACAATCTCTCTTAGGTTTCGATTTAAGTAAAATCCGTTTAATAGCTAATCTCTTTTCAAAAAAAAAGTATCTGTTTGTCAGATTTTAAGTCTATAGCTCTAATTATTCCAAAGGCCTGGTAATGACTGTGTGAGTGCTGTGTGTGAGTGGCTTTACTCATATATATATATAGAGAGAACGCTTTAAATACAGTGAGAATCGCTTAGCGCGTTTCCGCCCAGCGTCGTCATATTTATAGGACAGTTCCTTTTCACCATTATAAATACAGCTATTCAACGTTTCGCTTATTCTTTTTCCACCCCCTGAAGAGTAATGGTTTCACCCTTCTTATTAAACCAATTTGGACTGGATGGCAGCTTTTTTCAGTCAGCTGCAGACACGTAAACTTTGCCATTTTCATGATTTTTTCTTGCTGAATTCCATTGTAATCGTACAAAAAGATTTTAAAGGTAAGTTTAAATATTTTTTTTCAGAATTTATGTTTCAGATATCTTATAACATTTTAAAATTATTTTTACTTTTATTAGTTTTAATTAGAAATTTAAATTGCTGTCCTAAAAATAGGACAATGGGCGGATTCATTAAATTTTCTGATATTTAGTTTATTTCATAGGTGCTCAAGATGTCGGGGGAAAAAGTTTTTAAAACTGCCAAGGAAGCTGTAGAATACTTATTTTCGGAGGAATTAGAGTCCGAAATGATTGCTTTGCCACCTGAAATAGATGAATTAACAGATGAAGAAGGTTTTGATGACACTGAAACTCTTGACCCATCTGTAAGAGACGTTGCAGGTAGTATTGAAATTTCTGTACCTTATGAAAACCATGATGATCAGAGAGAGACAGATTTATATATATAAAAAAAAAGTAAAAAGCGAAGATGCTCGGCATCAGGATCAAATACACGTAAGAAAGGTAAAAAGAGTTAATAGCAGATTGGAAAAAGGTTTCTCCAAATTATAATTTTTCTGATGACAGTAATGCCTCAAAAATAAACTATGAAACAGCTGTAAGCACTTTAGAGGGTCTATCACCCGTAGAAATTTTTGAAGAATTTTTGTCTCCGACATATGTGCAGCATATTTAAACAGAAACAGAAAAATACGTCAAACAATGGAAAAATAAGCCAAATTTTTCCTTAACAACTGAAGAATTAAAAACATTTATCGGTTTTTTTATATTTTCTCTAGATATCATACATTATCAAGTGACCGTGACTATTGGTCAGATGAAGATTTAATGGTTCCTATAGTAAAAAACTCAATGACTAGAAACAGATACTTAGAAATAAAATATATGATTCATTTTGCTGATAATAACGAAGCCTAGTCCCAAGCAAACGACAAAGCTTTTAAATTTTGAAAATTAATTACTGGAATGAACGCAAATTTTCAGAAATGGGGAATTTTTGACAAGCATCCATCTATTGATGAAATGATGATTCGATATTAAGATCATCATTAGTTCAAGCAATACATTAATGGTAAACCCATAAGGTTTGGGTATAAGGTATGCGCATTATGTGGAAACAATGCCTAATGCTATAATTTTGATTTGTATTGCGGCAAGAAAGTTGTCGATGCTGCTTCTACAGTGGTTCTTTCAAAAGAACCCTTGGGAACTCGAGTTGTAAAAAAAGAATGCTTCAGCCAGTTACTGATTCCAAGAGTCATATAGTTTATACTGATATATTTTTTTAATTCCTACAATTTGTTAGTTGACCTATGAAAGAGTGTATTTTGAGAAACAGGAACAATAAGAAGTGATAGAATACATCATTGTCCCCTTAAAATTGATTCTACTTTCAAAAGGACTAGCCGTGGTTCACATGATTTCTACTTTGATGTGAAAAATAAAATTACAGCGGCAAAATGGAATGATAACAAATGCGTTACACTTGCGAAAAAATTTGACATAATTGAGCCACTAACATCTGTTTCAAGGCATACAAAGGGAAAAGCTGAAAAAAATAAAATCGATCAGACATGTCTCGTAAACAATTATAACAAAAATATGGGTAGTCTAGATTCTCATGATTGGTTTTTAGTGAAATATACCATAAAAATCCATGGAAAAAATGGTATTGGCCAATTGGTATTGTAGACATGGATGTTGTAGATAGAGTTGGTCTTATAATTGGAAAAAAAGAAAAACAAAGACGATGTCAAATGCAAAATTGTTCGGGAAAACCTCTTACATTTTCCATGAAATGTAATGTAACTCTATGCACAAAATGTTTTCCAAATTACCATAAATAGTGAGAATATGTTTCAACTTGATAAAAAATGTCAAATTTATTTGTGTTTCATTTTATTTTGTATTAAATATTAAAGTTCAGTTGATTGGGAACAGATGCGTAATCATGTTACTAAAAACAAGGGAAATGTACTAAGTGTTCAAAAACTTCCATATTCGCCCATTGTCCTATTTATAGGAAAGTAATTATCTCGGATCCTAAATTCATGGTGTGGAGTTTAATTGGATATTATATTTAATTTAAGTTTTTAGAACATAATTTTAAAAGTTTTTAACAAAATTTCAATTTTAAATTAAGTTGGGCGTTAACGGGTTAACACGAAACTGATAGGACTTAAATAATTATTCATGTCAAAAGAACTTCATGTTAAGGTATCCGACTACGTTCGAAACCGTGATTTTGCAAAAGAGTGTAAATGGATGATATTTATGATATTTAGTGTCACTTAGATTAGAATACATGTATAAAATTGTTTTAAGGACATTATGACAAAAAAAATAATTTGAATACAATATTTTGGAAAAAAAGTAACTTAGAATAATATTTTTTTCCAAATGTTCTCCTTTTGTAAAAAATGCTTCTATTGTATTAATATTTTGCCTGTATTCAGGTCAGACCTATGTACAGGGGCTCAACTAGAATTTTTGAAGTGCATAACTCGGAAGTCGATTTATCCATGCTTTACGAAAACAGAAGGGAGAAATTTTAAGAAAAAAACGCCGATAATTATATATTTCAAATCATTGTAACTCTGAAAATAATTTGAATTTTTCAAAAATCATAGTTGGGCCTCTGTACAGAGGTCTGAGCTACATACAGGCAAAATATTAATGCAATAGAAGCATTTTTTACAAAAGGAGAACATTTGGAAAAGAGGTTATTCTAAGTTAATTTTTTGCCAAAATATTGTCTTTAAATATTTTTTTTTGTCATAATGTTCCTAAAACAATTTTATACATGTATTCTAATATAAGTGGCACTAAATATCATAAAAATTATATATTTATGCGTTTTTTTAAAATCATGGTTCCAAACGTAGTCGGATACCTTAAAGGACATATATATATATATATATATATATATATATATATCAACAAAATTAGGTTTATTAGAGTTTCTTTTATTTTCATTAATATGTATACACTCATACTTTAATAAAACAAAAACATTCACAAGAACTTTAAAAAAGTCAATACAATTTTTTCAATTTTTTTTAAAAAACAAAGCCTTTATTGAGATTTTGGAAATTAATCTAATATTTTTCCTTGTATTTTTTTTAGTATCAAATTGTCAAACAATTGCTTGATATTGTCCATTTCGTTACTCATTTGACCATTAGCATGTGCGTACTTTTCATGAAGTTCCTCTTTTCGGATGATGTAGGCAGAGGAACTTCATTATTAATTTCATTTTCATCGTCGGCATTTGCATCAATAATGGTATTTGAGCTTTAAACAAACGTCAAAATATCGTTGTCTGTCATAATTGTAGTTGTGCACACATTATCATCATCTACTACAATGAATTCTTCAAATAATACAATAGGACTGACCAATCCAGATTGCGGTTTCCGTATTTCTTTCATGTTCAAAAGGGAAACCTTTAAGTCAAGCAATTTTAGTTTCTTACAAGAGCAAAATTAATGCTTGGAAATTCATTGTAGTTTGTAGAGACCGCTGTACTATTTCATGTTAACTGATATTTTGTCTGACGCATTTTAGCGTTAAACGTATTTCACTGTATATATTTTCCTTTTTTTTATTTCCTTTCTTCTGCTTCTTTTTTTTCTAACCTTTAGAAAATGCTCTCTTTTTAAAAATAAATTCTTATTGCGTATAAAGAAAGCACAAATTAGAAAACGAATTAATACATGAAATCATCTAAATAGTCTTAAAAGGTAATATCTTTCTTTTTATGTATTGAGAAACTGAAATCTTATAATAAAAGATTCAGGAATGATGTCGCTTTATAGAATGCTTTAATGAAACAAACAACAATGAATAAATGATATGTTATTTTTAGGCTATTAAATGTGTATTTTATTGCTTGGTGAGCCATAAATATCTTATTAGTTGGACAACATGCCAAGCTCTCCTTCATGACTTCGCAATTTATCTTTCATTCCAGAGCCATAAATATTCTTCCTGGAAATAAATATGATTTATTATTAGAAAATAATTTTTTTTCGATATTTTATTATACTCTTCTCTATTTTTTTTTTTGGCCAGTGTTCTTAGATTATGGTCTGATTTATTTATTTTAGTTTTATGTCTGATTAATTCATAAAAAAAAAATATTGTAGCAAATAATTTTTTTTTGTTTACTCGTCTACTAATAATGTTACGATTTTATGCAAATAATATTTAAAATAATGCAAATAATTTCAATCTGGATGTTTAATATGTTAAAATTATATTCGGTTGTACTTATTTTGTGATCAATCTTTAATGAACTCCGTCTCTTACATTAAGACGACGTTTCAGGTAAAAATTGGCAAAATACTTGCTATACCACCAAAAGTTGGAGTCATTTTTGACGACCAAAATAGGCATCTTTGCAATAATTTTGTTGATTTGGCTATGTTATGGATGCTTCTAGAAACTGCTGGAGGAATCTATTAATATCATGATCTGTGACGTAAGCGTATTTTTCGAGAATGAGCTAGAAAGCAACCTCGCAGAATATGAATAAAAGTTGCTCCTTGAAAATCAGTATTAATTCGGTTGTTTGTTAATAAACTCTACATACTTGTCCTTTTGCACACTGATAGTTGTTTCTGAGTGCTGTAAAAGGTGTGAAAACCATCTGAAACTTAATGTGCAAATTTTACGTGGCTGTATCCTTTATTTTTAACAGTGTGTTTCGACAATAAATTTCCATCGCTCTTAAATGTATCTTTTAATCTTTAAAATCCATGAACCCTGATCTATGTTAAAATATTAACATAAAAATAATAATTTTTGAACCATAATTTTTTGTAATAATCGTTTGACAGAAATGACTCACAATTTTGTTGAGTTATTAACAAAACACTTATACGTTTATGTTTCTAATTTTGATGAAACATATTTAATTAGATTTGAGAAGGAGAACATGTCTTAAATGCATTGTTCCATTTTTTTATTATTGATATCTAGTAGCCCATGATATCTTGTATTTCATGATGGATGAACATTTATTCGAAATTCGGGTTATTTTAAAATAAAAAGAAGTGTTTGCTTCTCAAAAGTTAATGAAATTTGCAAAAGTTAATTATTTTTTTTCGCTTTAAGAGCATTGTAATTACAGTCCCTCTTGAAAATCAATTACATACTATTTAATTTTGCTATAACGACAAGATATACAAAATCATGGAGTTTATTTAAATTATATTTCTTCATATTATGTTTGAACATTACTTAGACAGTGAGCATAATATTTTTAGAAAATATTATGTTCGCAATATTTTGTAAAATATTATGTTTATAATATTTTGCTTTAGAAGGTCCAAAAATCATTATTGTTTTATTACATTTTTTCACAAATAATAATTAGATAATTACAATTAATTATTTTAATAACTGGAGAAGAGAGAATACGATTTTGAATTATACAGAATCTATGAACAACCTGACATCATTAAATACATAAAAATGAATAGAATGAATTGGATTGCCCATATAATTCGAATGCCCGATGATAATGTTAAACAATACTGCAGTTTAAAGTCCCTGGGATTGGGAAGCGTGGAATGCCAAGGCTAAGATAAACAGACTCTCTGGAATCAGACTTTGGGATTTAAACGAGAGAACTTGCTGAGCGAAGATGATTGAGACGTCACTGTAGAGGAAAATTCAAAGAAAGGCACTGACCCACGAGGGCTGTCGTGCCTGGTATGATGATGATGACGAATTAAACATTTCAATCTACTGAAATTATAACATTTGTTTGGAATACTTATTGATTTTTTCAGCATTTATTTGCCTACAATAATGAACTTCTAATACGTACCACTGTTTTCTATATCACATTGGGTTTTACACTGAAATGCCACTGAATTAGGGATAGCAAGGGCTATGCAAATAGAGTAGCACTGCGCATACCTTACGCACAAGTGAGGGAGCTGTGGGAACTGCACATATAGCGCGTACTGTGATTTTTCTGAATTAGTTGTTGGAATAGCCAGTATGGGCAATCTGTCTGATTTAGACGCCTTCGATCGCGGGCAAATCGTAGGTGCGCTTCGCATGGGTCATTCAGTTTCCGAAATCGCCAGACATTTGGTTGGAACACTACAAAAAGATGGCTGTTTAATCATGGTCTAGGGTGTTTTTTCGTTTTACTGTTTGAGATCTTTGGTGCGTGTAACAACCTCCTTCAATGCACTTCGGTACGTAGAGTTGCTGGGTGATCACGCCCATCCGCTTATACTGTTCTGTTGTCCGCACGGTAATGGAGTTTCCCAAAAAGACAACTGTATCTGTCACAAATCTCGGTTGGCTACTGGCTGGTTGAATGAGCCTTCCTCTGACATTTCTGCCATAAATTGGTCCCCTACAAGCACAAACTTAAATCCTATTGCGCATCTTTGGGATGTTTTGGAACAAGGCGTGAAAGGTTACCACACAGTACCAACAAACCTTACTATATTATGGACAGCTTCAGCCAATATTTGGCAAACCAATCCCGTGGGTCGTTTCCAGAAACTTCTATCTATGCCACGTCGTGTGTCAGCCGTCATCAAGGCCAGAGAAGGCCCAACTCATTACTAGGTAGGCATCTCTAATTCAGTAGCACTTCAGTGCATTTAGGATAAAGTTCTATCAAAAATTCATAGATTAGCATATTCCACATAAAATATCTAAAAAAAAAATGTTTTATTCTCAAGTTTATTTACATCAATTTATTTCTACAACATCGAATTAAAATATGATTTATGTGTTTACTCTTATTGAAGTATCATACGTAAAAATTTTAATTTCATTGTTGAAATGGATTTAAAAAATTGGCAGCAAATCATTTGAAACCGAAAAGTATGTGGAGCTTCTCGAAAATCCATTTAAAGACAAATATATGATAGATTATAAAAATAATTAGTAAAATAATTTGCTGTTGTTACTAATCCTCCAATGTCTTACGAAGTCTGACAAGATCAAGTAAATTAATTTAAATAATGTTAGCACTTCTATCGTATTACAGTTTTTATAAAATTCCCCATTATAAAACTCTTATATGAAATAGAAATAAACCACCCAGTCATAATCCAGAGAAATATATATAAATTTAACCTTTTTAATACTATGAGGTTATAGAAATCAATAGTAATGTCTAAATATCGATACAGTTTTTCTGAAGACATATATGTTGAGAATAGATGGTTATAAGCATAGATGGTTGTTTGTGGTAAATATATATATATATATATATATATATATATATATATATATATATATAATTTTTTACACTCATAATTTCGAGTAATTTTGTTAACCTTTAAATCATTCCATTGCATTTTATTGTACACTTTTATTCAAATTTGTATAAAACATAGATTTTTTTACATATTAATCTTTGTAATTCAGAGATATTTTTTTTAAATGTTTTTTAAACATTTTAGTATTATTATATGAGTCAGCTGGGTGGCGTAGTTGGCTCGGCACTGGCAAGGTACTCTCGAGATGGAGGGTTGACCCCCACTCAAGTCGGTAGATCGACAGCGCCTAAGTCGTATGATTATGCCGCATATTAAAGATCCCTGTATGCCTGTTTGTCTTGGGTACTGTCGACAAAATTAAATTTTTTGTTCAGTTTCGCATCGTCAGAGCTCAGTGAACTGTTGGTGAAGGAAACTGGGCACCAAAATTACAATGTAGCACTAGATATCCATTATGGATGGTTGGATGGCATCAGGCCTCCCCTGACCACATGTTATCTTGTTTGGGGCTTACTAGTCAGGACTTGGTTTAAGATCCCTTATTGGTTTTGGACTTCTTCAGGGTAAATGGACGCATGGACCTGACCTAGCTCTGCTGATCTCGGGGATGAGAAACAACAACAACAGATATCCATCTATATATTGTTACACTAAAAATGATTATTAGTTCCCGAGAAATGTACTAGGCATGCAAGGTTAATAACCAATCATCTGCTTCATTATAAAGACAGAAGAAAATATTATATAAAAATCATTTCGCAAAATCTTAACACTCTATAAGAAAGGAGATTTTCATATTCTTCAAAATTATATGTTTTTTAATCTGGATGATGTAATATAAGCAATGTGGATTGTAATATTATGAGCTTATACATTTGCTATTTGTGATTTGCGTTTTTTATTAATTTTCAAAATATACGAGTAGAAAGTATTCAAACCACTTGTAAAATTAACACGCCATCTTTACTATTTATATACTGGCGGAAAATAAACTAAATTCTTAAAGTTCCGCTACAGAAAATAATTTACTAATTTAACTAAGGCAGCATATTACTGCTCATAATAATAATACAAGGATAAAACTGAATTATAGTGTAATATACGTTTAACGCAAAGACGCTTAAGACGAAATATCGGTTAACACGAAATAATGCAATGGTCTCAACAAACTACTACGTATTTCCATGCAGGTTTTTTTTCTTAAGACGAAACGCGAAGATTGCTTAACACGAAAAGATTTCCCTTCTGAGAATGAACAAAATACGGAAAAGGCTAGATAGACAGGACTGTCCGAATGTATCATCGGAAGAATTCGGTGCAGTAGATGATGTCAATGTGTGTACAAACCCAATTTTAGCTGATTTCAAAGCTAAAAAATATCATTGATGCAGATTCCGACGAAGAAAATTAAATGAATAATGCAGCTCCTATTCCCACGTCATCCCAAACGAGGAATGTTGTGAAAAGTATACGCAGTTTTTTAGACACAAACACTAATGGTGAAATGAACAATGAAATGGTCGATATCGAACACTTTTTTGACAATCTGATGTTAAAAAAGGCAATGCAAAGAAAAATATAAAATTATTTTCAAAAAATCAATAATGGTTCGGTTTTTTAAGAACTTGAACATTTTGCAATAAATTTTTTAAGCTCTTGTGACTGTTTTTATTTCATTGATTTTCATTAAATACATGCCTATATATACATACAGGTATCTATGTAAATAAAATAAACTTTAATAGACTTTTTTTTTTGCATTATCCTTTAGCGCAAAGTTCTTTTAACATGAAAAAATACTCCAGTCCCTTCAGTTTAAGCGATTTCGTGTTACATGATTTTCAATGTATTTATTTAAAGCATTATATTTTCCATATAGAATAATATTTTAATGTCGCTTTTAGTAGTTTGTTATCCAAATAAGATTAATTCTCCAAGATTTAACAGTAGACAAATTTTTTTTTGCTTTCAAATATTTATTATTTTTGCTGAAAATACTATTATAATTACTGTGTACACACACGTTAGTTTCAACTTTTTCTTCTTTGTAACTAATCTCATTTCTTCACTACTTCCTGGTAAATGATGTATTAAGGGTAACTAAAATAACACGATATTCTTTTTCCAATTCGCCCCACAAAAACAAAGTAAAAGCAATAATGTTCAAAAATGTAGTCAAGAGAAATAAAAATATAAAAAAAGTGAAAAGCGTTAGAAATAAAACGTTCTTTTTCTTTTTTCACTGACAGTTGGAGATGGATTAAGGTGTTGCAGAACCTTCGTCGAACATTCCCTAACTCTTGAAGACTTTTGTGCCTTAAAAATTTCAACTGCATATAATTTGTTCAAAATGTAATGCCATGTTTATAAATAAGTATTTGTTTATAGGATTTTATTAAGTCTATCGTATACCTTAAAGTTGCTAGATTTAAAAGATGCAAAACATAATGTGTTACTTTTAAGATATAATAATAAGTTAAACGTATGTCCTACCATGCTCTTGTGTTCGTAAAAATTCAAAAAACATGAGACATTTATCAGAAATAAATTCAATTCATAAATCAAAGGAGATAATTCTATTGAAACAAATAAATGATTAAATATTCAAAGGATAAAACAGTAATACTTTCTGAAAGAAATTAATTATTGAAGGTTCTTCGAAGTGCGATAATATCCGCTTATAAACTCTAAGGTATAAAATGAAACCAGATTTTAAGTCAGAGCTTGAGAAAGAGTATTCCTAGTTGCTTTTGTAGAAAGCAAAAATTTATCTCTACCAGCAAATAAATGAAAATCCCCACCACCCCCATTAAAAAGCCCCATAATAGTATTAAAGTTTATTGATTAGTGTTATTTCTCAGATTATTTTTTAACGTATGGTTTTGCACAATACAAAAAAAAACATGCGAATACAGGGTGCAGCAAAAAGAAGTTGACAAACAATTTTTTAAGTAACTTTATAAGAAATTAAGAAATTAACAAAATATAACAAATAATAATAAAAGTACACTTGTACTAATAAATAAAATTAATTTGTTTTAAAGTGACCACCGTTTGCAGCAATGTAGAGGCGCAAACGCTTGCAGAAATTTTCAACAATGGACCTCAAGTATTTTCCTTTGAATCTATCCATTTCCACAGAAGCGATTGATTTAGAGAGCCTAAAGTTTTGTGCGGTTTAGTGTAGGCATTGGAGTCCAAAATAGACCATATACTGCAATTAATGGAACTGATATCCGCCGTGTATGGTGGCTATTCTTCAGATGATATAATACATGAACAATTCGTCTTGCACCTCTCTTGTGTCTTTTTGGCCTTTCGAGCTGGTGCAGAGTCTTGGTGAAACGTTCAATTTGCATTTTCTAAATACTTTTGGGCCCACGGAAGTACAACAGCTTCAAGAATGCCCTGTGGTACACTTTTTGATTGATTTTAATGCCCTCTTCCCCAAATTCCAAACGTATTTAGCCATATGCGTACATTCCACCCCAGACCATGACCAACTTTGGATATTGGCAATGATCAACAATTGCCGAGGTGATTGGAGCGTCCAAAGACCCAACTATCTTGTTAAGTTAAGTGTTGCTGTTTTAAGTCTTGATATCTTGTTAAAGACCAAGTTATTATCTCTTGCTGAACCGTAAAACGCTTCTCATCATTGAAAAGGAATCCCTCCCAGTGCTGAATTGCGGCCCGTCTCAAAAGTTTTCAGCGTCCTTGGAGCCATACGAGTTTGTTGTTTTCAGTAAGAAGCTGAACTTTTCGTAACTTTTAAGGCTTCAGTCCAAGATCCGTTTTTGCTATTCGCTACACCGATCTGTTACTTATTCCCAAGTCACGATCGATCTGTCTCATGGAACGGATTCTTGGACATCTCTCGGGCTTCTATGGACACGCTTTTCGATGGCCTTAAGATCCCTTGAACGTTTAGAGTGCGGTGTGGACTTTAACCATCATTGCAAGCTAATTAAAGTGGCAGATTACATCAGACACGATTTGCCGAGGTACATTAAGCAAAGGAACGATTTCACACTGTCGTTTCCCTTTCTGAAACAACTCTAAAATAGCAGACGTTTTGCTCGACATTATCAAAAACACATAAATCAAAGTACAAACTAAGAAATATATTAGAAAATGTTTTATTATTTAAGGGTACATAAAGGAACATGAAAACACCAATTAAAATGAAATTCCTTAACTATTCTAGGAGGTTCAAGTTTTTTTGCCACACCATATAGTGTAAAATATGAATTAGGAATTTTATTTTAAAATTAATATCCTACGTTGCAAAATGTTTATTATTTAAGTTAAATTATAATGTTAGTTTAAAGGTCACAAGGGTATATTTAATCATTATTAAAAATACCGATGTGCTGAAAATCTTGTATTGCTTTAAATGTTCGGCACAATTACCTGTCCTTCCAAGAAATTAAAAATCATTAAAATACGAATTAAACTTCGTAACTATTGTTCAACTTAAAACGTATTTTAGATATCTCTCATACATTGTTGAGTGTATATTTACACACATTATGAACATTTTATTTTTATATATATCCAGGCGTCATTCAGACTAGGAATCCGTTGAAAGACCTATAAACATGGGAAAGGCAATGTTAAACTATTTATTATAATTAGAAACCACAATTATAGAGACTCATTAAATAACATTTACTGTCTGTAAAACCAAGATACAACAGAAAGATTTATTTACACGAACAAATGAGGTATGGTAAATGTACAAACAGATTAACAGAAATTATTTCGAACAATTTGAAATCATCCATAACTTACAAATTTAAGAATAATTGTTAACATTAATTATTGTTGTAATGTAAGTAATTTTTAACTGCTTTTGATATCTCCAAAGATGAACACTTGAAAACAATACGCGTTAGGTAATAAATTTAGAATCAATTACAAGTTACTGAAACAGATTTTTAAGTATTTCCTTACCCAATAGTTAGAAAACTTTTATGTATTAACCACAAAACAATTCTCCTTTTTTTTTTCCTGTTTTACTAATACTGCTTTTTTTATTTTCCATTCAATTCTCTCTATCGCTGGCACAAGTCCAAATTTAATATGTCATCAAGAAGAACAAAAAGGTTTTCCTAGTTTTTTTGTGGTTACTGGAACTACTTGTTCGGTGAGAAATTTTTTTCTTTCAAAATTACGACAATGGAATAGTTTCTTCATGTTTTTCTGATATTTTGCTTTCGTGTTTCTTTTTCTTCTCACAACTCGCTATAATTCATTGATAAAGATGTCACTACATAAAATAAACAGGATTTCTTTTCCTCATTAATAATGAAGTTGCTTATTTCCTATTTGAATAAAGAAAATTATTTATTTTTATGAATTACATACACACACTCACACACACTTATTAAGTTTCCCACGTAAGTAATCCACTGAAATACACGTCTCACATCAATCAATCAGTTCTTAAAAATGTATCCGTTTTTTTGCTTAAAATACATTAAGAATCCACGATTATTATGCCATGATTCAATCGTAATGATGTACCATCGACAAGGATATCAACAACAAATGTGCCTAATCATATACGGAGATTTGACATTTGCGGTAGTTTAACTCCACACCCACTCTGTTTGGTTCTAATTACTTTAAAGTGGGGGTTCTATAAATATTTGTCGACATACTTTTTTAAAACTTCTAGAGGAAAAAAAATGATTTTTGTCTTACCTTCCGATACTATACCAAGTACAAAATAACACGACTTTTTTCAGAGTGCTTTAAATTAGAATAAGTTCTCATCTTCATAAAAATAAAAATTAAAAATGTTAAATTATAAGCATTAGTAAATTTTTAATTTATATTTCATAAATTTTGAATGCATTAGAATTTTTCTATGTAGAAGAGAGAAAGCAAATTAATGCATACTAATTCGGAAAATCGTTTCAGAATCCAATAATTTCAAGTAATGTACAAACTATTAAAATACATTTTAGACATAAGCAAATATAAATTATAATTCAAGTATTATATGTTATTTAATCCTAATTTCGTCAAAAGAAACTCTGTTTGCTTAGACAGTATGTTTCCAAAGTGACCATTCTACCTCTTTCATTTTTAATGTTTTAAATATTCAAAATATTTTAAATTCAAATAAATGTTTTTCTTTTAACCTGCGATCACTCACGCAGGGTGTTCTGTACACCCCAGCAAGAAAATCCTCCCAGAATTCTAAAAAGAATGCGCAGAACCACGATTTTTTCTGTAGCTGCACATTTTAGGTCATTGAACATTCAAGCCTGATGCAATCCCTCTTTCTCGAAAGATTGGAATGTAATGATCTTCAAAAGTTTATCTGGGAAGGATGAGAATTCCAGTGAGAAGTTGAGTATTTGTATACAGTCTGCTCTTAATGCTTGGAAAATGATTAAAATATTATTTTTCTACTTTCTGCTATCATTATCTCATTAATCAAAAAGGATATTTATTACTGGTATATACGTTTTACTGGTTTATGAAAAAATATAAAATTATGTGTTTTAAAATGAAAATTTTGTATCTTTAGTTTAAACTAATGTTAGTCTCATATGTATGCAATACATTTAATAATTTTATTTGTATAATACAAAAAACATCTTGTACTTTATAAATATGTACCATAATGACTTAATTTTATTTTCATAATTAAATACACGTGTTAAAAGTTTGGGGTGTTCTCTACACCCCGAGAGTAACGGCGGTAGCAAAAACAGGCGTGAGTGACCGCGGGTTAAATTAGTCGCCTTTATACATTTTTGTTCTTGTTTTTCCAAAATTTGATGTGCTAACTCTTACAGATACTCCTATTTCTAAAAGATCTATATGAGTAACTTAAGCAATTATCTAGACAGTGCTAAGATTAAAAGAGCAATTGGAAAAATTAACAAAAGGAATGTTATCTTTATAAAAAGGAATTATCTTCAGCAAATGCATCGGTTAAAGCAAAAACAAAAAAAAAGCACACCACATCATCAAAGTTTCATCTCCTAATTGGACGATTATATCTTATTTTGAAGTTAGTTTTGCTATCCCCCAGACAGCAGCCGTTAACAGTTATTTTAATAGAGAAATAAATGTACTAGACATTTACAAATCAACACTAAAAAGAGTTTTCAGACTAAAAGAACTTAGATTTCATGCATTTGGAGTCCTTATCAAGTAAAGGAAATAAAATGTATTATTACATTTTTGATGAAAAAAAAAAGTATGCAATTATGTAAACATTTGATAAATACGAAAATAGTGTTCTGTATATTTGCCAAGGAAATGTCAAAAATTATATGTTTTACTTACTAGTTTAGAAGTATGATTTACTTTAATTAATGAATAAACTTTCTTGATCTTTTTCATTTTAATTTTTAAAGAATAAAATTTAACGTTATTAAACACAGTTTTACCGTGTGTTAAATTCTAAACAATTTAACGTAATATATATATATATATATAGTAATATTAAAATAAAAGTGAATAAGTACTAGAACCTACAGTGCTAAAGCAGGAAGAAATTAAAATTCACCAGACACAACAAATGTAGATACAAAAAAGTCTTTGGACTAAACTGGAGATCTATTACGATTTCTAAAGCTGTCGCTGAATTAGGCCAGCGAATTAGGGTCAGCAATGCTTTATGGATCAAACCTTCCTCGTACAGCAGAAACTTTCGACATAATAGGGGGAAAAAACAAGTTGAAAAGTTAAGCCTAATACAACACATGGGAGAAAAACCTGATAATATATTAAAATGAAGCTAAGAAAAGAGAACAATAATGCATGTCTCAAGGAGAGGAATAATAATAATAATAATAATATATATATATATATATATATATATATATGTATATGTATATGTATTTCAGAATGCAATGACATTTACCTAAATTGAAATGAAATAATGTGGTATAAACGAATATATAAAAATAATCCGTTTAACTTTTATTGAATTTAGACTAGATTTATATATACATCCAGGTATTTAAGAAGATTTAATATCCGCATTTAATTTTCTATAATTAAATGCTTTTGTACACATACACACACGTATATATATATATTTAACTCCTCCTTGATTTTTGACTTTTTTGCACAAGGGATATAATTCCCTTAGTTAAATATAAATTGTATATATCTCATCAATACTATTAGGTTAATAGACAATATATATATATTATTTCAATATAAAACGCTCTAAAACATTTTATATTGAAACAATTTGCCGTAAAAGTATAGAAAACTGTATTAGAGGCTCGAATAACTCAAAATAATCTCGGTTTGTGTGGGGATATGTGGACTGTCGCATTCTCCTCCCCCTGTTACGTCGAGCCGGGCCATCACCCTGACGTCACACCCCGCCTATAGTGCGAGACAAGGCACTGCACGAAGAATGACTGAGACGGACGCCGAGCGATGCTTAAGACGAGACTTAAGAGAAAGACGCTCTTCTTCGGTGTTGAATATACCTATCCACTTCACCCTACATTGTTTAATACATCATTTTTATAATCCTGAGGTTGTAGATATTTTCTCATACTAATTCCATAGACACTTTTGAGTAAAGCAGTACAGAATCTGGAATTAATACTATTTTAATGAAGAAATACTTACTCGAAAAAAGAAAAATTTAATTATTTTGGAAAGACCTCGAATAATTAGAGATAATTATTTAATACATTAAACACCACAAATTAGGTGCTACTGAAAGGCTATAAATTGAATGATTTATTACTTGATACTAAAATACTTGCAGAAACTATTGATTTTCTGTCTCACGACTCCTTTGCTATAAGGATGGTCGCGAATATCCTATACTGGAGTTCAAGTTTAAGATAATTTAGAATACTTAGTCCAATATATGAAAAAGTAACTAAAATACAGGATAATGTTTATAAACAAATTATTCTCGTATAACTCTTACGTAGAAAAATGTGCTATCAGTATTATAGGAAAACATTAACATTTATTTCAGAACTAGACATTTCATTTTTAATTTCTACAATTAGAGTTTTGGATGCCTTCGCAGACTGTAAAGCAAAATTGGCTCAATTTGCAAATAAATGTAAAAAAAAAATAAATAAATAAAAGTGAGATGAAATCAAAAAAAGTTTTTGAAATTCCCTTTCAAAATGTACACCCCTTCAAATTTTAAATGTTCATTACGAAAGACGAAATTAAATTGAATTTTACTTTTAAAGTGTTTCAAATGTTTATCCATATTGAATAATTTTAAAGAATTTTTATTGCAGTATAATTAATAAAAAAATCTACCGACATATTTTTCAGATATTTAAATTGTGTTTTTAAACATTATTTGAAAGATTCTTAAGATATAAAAATGTACAAAACTTTTATTATCCTTTTTATTTAGGTGAAATAAATGCGTATACTCTTACTGCAAAATCATTATTCATATATACGTTTCCTAATATAAAAATCTATCCCTAATAGATATAATTATTTACAAAGTAATATTTATCATTATAGCCGGCTGAGTGGCCTGGTTGGTTTTTCGCTGGCCTTCTTCACCCAAGTTTGTGGGTTCGACCACGGCCCTAGTCGGTGGATTTTCATGATGAAGAAAATGGACATCGGCCATGTCGTATGATTATTTGGCATGTAAAAGATCTCTAGAGTGTGTGTTTGGCTTGGATGCTTTCAAAAAGATTAAATCCTTGTACAGGTTCGCATAGTCAGAGATTAGGCTCTTCTCTGGAAAAGAAACTGAGCATTAAAATTATATGATATTTGCTATCGCTAAAATAGTGCCGTGCTAAAAAGTGATATAAGCTCCTGGGGAATGCACTAGGTCTGCAAAGGTTAAAATACCGATGTGGAACCCCATTAGAAAAGAACACACAAGAAGAAGTTATTTATTATTATTTGTATAAAACTTTAGTTAGAAGGCTTGATATAGTGGATGACAGAACTGTGTACATAAACACAGATTTTATAGCACATATTTAAAAACTGAAACTGAATTTCTTAATTTTAATAAAATGTTTATCCATTTTATAAATAACGATATATATATATTTTTTCCTAAATGAGTTGATAAGTAACATTTTTTTTTCATCTTATTTGCATAAAGTAAAATATAACATTAAGAATGAATTAGTTCAACATTGTTTTACAAAAATCAATATTTTGATTTTTTTCTCTTAATAACATTTCAAAAGAAAACTTTTGAAGGATTTTAGTATTTTTTCATACTTGTGACTTATTTTATACGAGCTATTTTTTCTTAAAACTTTTATGTAACGGCGGATTTAGTTTCATACCTAATGTTCATCTCATTGAAGTATGTAAGTGTTGAATTAAAATCAAATGTACATTAAAGGAAAGATTTTTATTCATAAACAGTATAGTGTGATTTCTGAAATTAAATCAATATACATTGTATACATTTTGAGTTTAATTGAAATATTTTTTTTATCTAAATTGCTGCATATAAATACAAAAAATAGATAAAAAAATAAAGACTTTGAGAGAGGATTAATGAAACTGGATACATCTAGGGAAAAGGGTAGGGTACTCACCTGCTTGTAATCTTCCACACAACCCGTCAATCAAGAGCTATGGAATGGGGTGTCATTTCCTTTATCGGCCGGATCATTTTGGTTTACTTTTCTGACACCCTTACAATACTGCGATTCGTAGGAGAGATGAGTCTCATTATGTTGCCCATCCTTTAACACTTTATCTACTGCATTATCATTTACTGTAGTTTTTTATTTCATGCAATATTTTTTTTTTAATCACTACGTTGAAAATTAAGGTATACACACAAACAAAATACTCAACATTGGGAACTTTAATCCATTACAGCTAATTGGTTAATTAAAAATATTAACTTTATATACTATTTGTACTTAAAATAAATAGTCAAATCATTTTCTGAAGTCTTCATTAACATATAAAAATAAAAGAACAAAAAAAAACTCTTAATCATTTGAAATTAACTACTTTTTCGGAACAAAAATGACAATCTGCGCAATCCGATCAAAATGTCAGCTGAAAACGCTATTTGTGTGTGTGTGCTATAAAAATATTCACCTTCCCCGCTAAAATACTCATCATAGAACCCATTCTGCTATATATCTTGGAATGAGTTTAAAATAATATTTCTGCTTAGGAAAGTCAGAGTATTCGTAAAAATGGTTATTCTACGTAATTTTAAAGTGAGTGGTATTTACAAGTACCTTTGGTACATAAAGGGTTAAGGGACTCTGAGTTCATGTTTCCACAGGATGACGACTAGGGATTGTAATATCGGACCAAAAGTTCAATACTGGTATTCGGAATTTATTAGATCTTCATAACGGAATACCGGTTTTAATACTGTTAGTAGAAATTTTAGAAAAATAAAGATAACACATGTGTTTCTTTGTTTTATTCCCAGTTTTATTACATAAAAGCAACAAAACACTTATAACAGTATACAAAGAATCACAAAAAAGTAAAGGAACACCTTAGTTATTTAACATTATTCAGCTTGTGGTACTATTACAAATTTCTGAAATGTGATCTTAAAAAAACGTAATGCATCATTTGTACTGTCATTAAGCCTGAAACGTCATTTTACGCAAAAATTACCAGCTGTCGAAAACGCTCTTTCGGCATCTGCGCTAGTTGTGGTACTGTTAGCCAGGCACGATATACTTTCACCAAGTACTTATCTCTAAATCTCTCATTTTCAAATAACTTGATTTCCCGTTGGATGTTTTTGGATATAGCTGCTTTCTGTACTGTATTTTGGTTAGTTGGAATTTTTTTAGGTATCGCTAATTCTAATATTTGTTCAAGGGACAATTCCTTTTCACTATCTACATTAGAGGCATCATCATCTTCGATAACTGTACGAATTTTTCTGAATGTGGATAGGTTTGTCAATAAAAAAATATAAGAAAATTTACTTTAAACTTGATCACAAATTTGTAGCACGAAGAACTCTAAAGTATGGTATACAAATCTAATGTGAATAAAAAACTCACAAATTTAAAAATATCAAAATATTACGCACTTTCTTCACAACTACACCCTTGATTTCACAGATACGGACATTAGACTACAAATACTGTGCGTCTCTAAGCTGTAATAGGACAGTTTTAGCCTGCCTCTTTGAATAACTCCCATATTTAATCACTTATCTTGTATGATGCAACTTTATATCCACAGTCTAATTAATTTCGCCCTTTAGGGAAGCATAAAAACAAAAACGTATACTATTTTGATATGATGAGGATTCCTGAACATGTAGTGGAGACAATTTAAAAAATTTCTAGTTAATACCGAAAAAACGGTATTTAAACTTGTGAATAACGGTATTACAAAATACACAAATAGCTCAAAACTCCGGTATTCGTTATACCGGTATAGCAATCCCGTATGATGGCACACGATGAACGATATTCCTTTCTCATATATGACTGCGTGATTCTACAGTAGCTTATTTTCTTTCATGATAACCATTCTTCTCCCACCATTAGAAAAGCATTAATGGTTTTTATTTGGCTTTTATGTTAAGGTATTCGACTATGTTAGGGAACGGCGATTTTAATAAAATCTCATAAATGAATAATTTTCATGATATTGAGTGTCACTTAGATTAGAATACATCTATAAAATTGTTTTAAGACCATTTTGACAAAAAAAATATTATGTTTTCCTTTTGTGAAAAATGCTTCCATTATAATAATATTTTGCATGTATATAGCTCAGACCTTTGTACAGAGGCTCAGCTATGATTTTGAAAAATTCACATTATTTTCTGAGTTACAACCCATTGAAATAATTATGGGCGTTTTTTTCTTAAAATTTCTCCCCTCTGTTGCGTAAAACATGGATAAACCTCTTCTAAGTGACATATTTCAAACATTCTAGTTGAGCCTCTGTAGAGAGGTCTGACCTATATACAGGCAAAATATTATTATAATAGAAGCATTTTTCACAAAAGGAGACTATTTTGAAAATGGGTCATTCTATGTTCATTTTTTGTCAAAATAGTGTACTTAAATAATTTTTTATTGTAATACTATTCTTAAAACAATTTTATATACATTTTATAATCTAAGTGACAGTAAATATCATAAATATTATGTAGTTTTAAGCTTTTGCAAAATCATGGTTCCGAACGTAGTCCGATACCTTAAAAGGTTATGTCTTTATTACTAAAACTATATGTCTATATTACTTAAGTAAGGTAATAAATATTGTTAGCGTTTAGCGTTAATACAAGTGAATAACATCAATCGACTATATTCCATTTGTATAACTTAGTTTTGTGAGTCTCATTTTATGCTATAGAGTGTATTTTAAGGGATTATTATCAAAAATATAAGTTCATTCTACTTTAATTTTTGGATAAACATTTTTGTTCTCCATTAACAAGTAATAATATATTTGGTAAAATAAATTTATTTTAGCAAATTTGTGATCAATTAGATTCTAAAAAAAAAAAAAAAAAAAAAAAAAATTAAACGTAACAACATCGTAAATTTCTGGCATCACAACACCTTTGAAACGTTATCTTACTCACATAAATTGTTTACTTAGTCATTCATTGATTTGATAATAAAGGATGAAGTTTCAGGTCATTTCAAAAGACGTCTGATGATCTTCATTGCCTTAGAACTCCCCAGTGGGCCTAAGAGAAATAAAGTATGGTATTTAGGAAATGCTAAGCCGCATTTGAAAAAAAAATCGTTATAACATCAAAATGAGGTAAAGCTTGGGATGAAAGAAGAAAAAATACTCTTTACTGAATTTTCTTAGTACAATTCTTGGTTTCAAATGGCTCCCATGAGATCACTTAAAATTGGATGCACACGTTCCCATTGAAATCGATTGTATCATTTCAGCAATGAAGCACTTGTTTCGCCCTTTAAAACCATCACTGTATAAAACTTTCGTTCTCCTTATTAATGAATGCTGAATCATCACGATTAAAAAGGATTCATTCAAAATTTCATTAATTTCAAATTTTATTTACAATCTGATTAACTGTGTTACACTACATACGTTTTGGAAAAAGTTTTTAGAGCCTTATTTAAGAATAATGTAGATACAAATCGATCCAATTTAAAGTTCTTTTTATGAACTGTAAATTTTCTCACTAAACAAATATTTTGATTTATTGAAGTTGTTCCATGTAAGGGTGTGTTCAGAACGCTATAACTCTTCTTCTATTGGATATTTTTGGCTAAAAAGTTATATACATACTCTTAAGATACATATAAATAAATAATAAAAAATCAAGTTCTATCATATTACTCGTCGTACAAAAACATTTCCCAAAAATGCTTTAAAAACAGGTCGTCACATGGGTGAACCTCTAAATATATTTATTTATATTTCTCTCTTTAGCTTGTAGATCGTCAAGAAGTTATGGTTTTTCTTCGGTTTCAAATTCAGATCTAAAAGGGAGTTTAAAGTTATCTCTCAGCAACTACTTCATACTTCTCAATAGTAATGGTGGAGTTTAGGTCTATGCACGTAATATTCGTAAACTTATGCCATATTTAAAAGTAAAAGTAAAAGTTGAAGAGAATACAATTTTCACAGGCTACTGATTTATTCGAAAATTGCAATCCCCCATTTGACGATATGTGCTGCTTCTTTTTCATCATGTCGAGGAACGTAATTGCTTCAGATATTTATTTATTTTTTAAATTGTTCATGTTTTCATTCATTTGTTTATGACCTTGCATTGTTAAAAGGAGGTTGATTTTTTTTTTTTTAATTTAAAATAGTATTATAACCTCTCTTTTTGAAACCGACGATAGTTATATGCTCTTCTATTTTCTCAAGTGATTAAAATTCTGGAAATATAATTATCTTATTCGCAATTCTTTTAGAGGCCTGTAGTGAATGTCCTGCGTGTATATGGATGGCGGGTGACGAAACAGTTGGCACTGTGCATGCTTTTCGTATGATGTGGCTTTCTTCTCTACTGTCGGTCAAGGGCTTCCTTAGCTTTGATGCAATACCTCCCATCACCTCCTCACAGTGAAGTCAGAACTGCAAAGGTGACAAGCTACTCGCTGAGGTGACTATATATCCGCTTTACCCCATTCCTATGATTTTTCCCCTCTCGAACTCTGACAGCTGCTTTTGTCTCCCATGGTGGTGTATGTTATCTCTAGTTAACAAGAAATCGCTCTGAAACATATTTAATACACGCAAACAAGCTCTTCTTTCCTTCTAAGTTCATCGCTCTCGGGGGCATTAAGGGGCATCCCAATGCATTTCTAATAATTTACTTATCTTCCACTCTTCAACAGTTCCATTCAAACATCTTGGTGTGCAAATATTATGGAAATGATAGTATTTTAGAATTATTGGTAATGTAAATATTACTCCTTAAACGAAGCTCTTTTATTTTTATTTTTACAAAATGGAAATACACATTGATTTTAGTTCATATTATTTGCAAGTATCTTGCTTAATAAAAATAAGGTTTTATCACTTTAACATCATGGATAAAGCCACAAACATGCAGTGGTTACGCCTCACAAAGAGACTATCTAAGATAACTATTGTTTAAATATTTTTTTAAATTACCGATTAATAAGCAATATCATCATATTATTGAACTCCATGCACTATTTCACTAGAAAACATATCTTTATAAAACACTTTCTCATAGGTTAAAAAAAACCTAAGGAATTCAACTTAAATTAATAAAAATCGTGAACTGTATTAAATAGAATTCTTTTGAGCAAATCTCTGAAGTGTGAATAAATACTATGATCACTACTCTTTAATTGGTTTCTAAAGAAAAAAAAAAGAAATATATTTAAAGGAACATTAATGTATACTGTAGATATTTCATTGCGGAACCAATAACCGAATCCAAACGTGTTTCAACAATATAAAACTAGAATTTCCCAGAACATTTTCTATAATGCATCTCTGTTTCTTTTATATCTAATTTTTGGTTTCTAAAAACATGTCGTCACAGGGAAGTAACATTTTTTTTATATCCATTTATCTATTTCAATATCATAAAGTGAATTAAATGGGAGCCACTCTCAAAGGTAACAAATGTTTCAATAAAACTAGTTTTAAAAATTATATATCTGTCGGAAAAGGTGTTACCGGTTGGAATATTGCTCGATTGGTCATTTTTTAACGTAATATGTTCATTTTATTTAACAGCAACACAAAGTTTTTTTTTATTCATTTTTATTTTTTTTAATGTAGGAAGAATATATTTTTAGGCATGACGAATTAACAATATTTTTTTGCATTTTGTATTCAGTTTAGAAACATAAATCACAATGCTATAAGTGAACTATTAGCTTAATAACATTTAAAAGGATAATATATGTATATTAAGTGATGTTGCATTTCTTCCATGGCTAGGATACAGATAAAAAGGGTTAATTAAATCAAAAATTAACACTTAATCACGTGTTCTCAATGATATTTTTTATTACCAAGTATAATTTAAATCACTAAGGTATATAGATGTTAGCCGTGAAGTTAAATTGCTTTGCAAACAATTAGTTTATTAATTAAAGAATTGATAAGTGCTATCTTAAAAATGTACTGTATTTATAAACTCAAACTCACACTCAGTGGCGCAATAGCCCCTGAGGGCTAGGGCCTACTGTGCCCATCCCAGTTTAAGTGAGCATTGGGCGCTGAGGTGCATGAGCAGATATCTGGATCAGGTGGTCAGTCTGAAGTGAGACCCCAGTTTTTAGGTTCCCAAGCAAGCTTGGTACACACTTATCGACCCACTGCAGTGTATTTATAAGAACCAATTTTTAAAACCCTTTGAAAAACTGGGATTTCTATACCTCTGATATACTTCTTTTATAAAATCTTCGAAAATGTTTCACTTTATGATAGGATACTAAACTAAGCTATAAATAAAATGTTTGTTTTTTTTTCATTCAAAAACAACACTTAAGCTTTTGAATTGTTTTGTTATAAGAAAAATTATTCTACTTTGAATACTTTTAATAAAAAATGTCGATGATTAAAAATATTTTAAACATTTTTTATTTAAAAATGTGAGTGAAATAACTATTACAATCAGTAATCTCAACTAAAAGAATATTTACCAAAAAACTTGTACGGAAAATAAAACTACAATAACTTCCACAAAATATGTCAATCTTGCTTACAAATATAATTCCTGCAACGTTAGCTAACAGTATCTCTGTGATTTATATCCCTTATTTTATAATCACACGCATTTGGAATATATTAGTTCAGTTTGATTGCATTTTTTTCAAATTTTCAAAAAAAAATTTTAAAAGTACGTTAGTATACTTTCTCTTTCTTAAATTATTCACTAAATTTACGATTTTTATCGTGTGCAATAAAAAAAATGACAATAATTGGGGTGACTACGTTACCCCGCGTGACAACTAATTTTAGTATCGAGTGCGTTTAATAATTTTATCTGAATAGTATAATCAGATCTTTTTCATAAATACCTGAGATAGCAGATTGGAAACAGTGATTAATTGCAGATTGGTGTTCTGGTGTTCGTCCACATTAAACTATAGGGAATTATTAAATAATTTTTAAGTAAAATGAAAGAGTTCTTTGTTTACAATGCGGAAAATTTTGTAATTCCATTATGCTACAATCTGTAATTAAAAGGGAAGTTTAGTGGAATGTATAACCAGAGAAAATTGCTGTTTTCTATTTATAGTAGAATTTATATGGATAACATGAAGTAAATTCTTGCTGAAATAGTTCTGTTTATCTTCTTTTTCTTTTAAAGAAAATGAGACGTTTAAGGTATTTGCCTTCGTTTCTGAATCAATGCCTGATGGAAATTCAAATTTTTTTTACCCTTGTCTACCAGAAAGAAAAAAAAAATGAATAAGATAAAGAAAGAGGAAGATATACGCTATAAAAGTGGCGAGCTTAAAACATTTTATATTAATTATTATTTATGTAAAATAAGATTCAAAACTTTTGTAAAGATAGATTTTTTTTTTGTGAAAGTTTTGTGACTATCTCAAAAACTGAATGTATTTCTTCAATATTTTTTATATTTTATATTAAAAATATGATAAATTCAGTGAACTAAGGATTTAGCTCTAGTAATTAATGGTTTTTTTTATTTTTATTTTTAACTGTTTATTGTTACGAACACCAGGGATTTTTTAAAGTTTTCTATAAGAAAATGTGTAATGAGCCATAACTTTTTGTAAATGTAAATATATTTTATGTTTTACTTCATTGCCTTTATAACTTATTTAAATATGTTGTGTAAAAACAATTTAAATATATGGCTTTGAATTCTTAGTAGAGTGTTTTGAAATTCGATATAATTTTCATAAAACTTTGCTTAAAATACCTCAGTTTACTAAAATTAAATATGTCACATAATTTTCAGATTGATGTGTTTCATTAATTTACACCATAAGCATAACATAATTACATAAAATTACTAATACCATGGCATTTAAAAAAACTTTTCTCCGAACTTAGACAAATTCCTTATAATTCTTAATTCCTTAGATAAATATTCATATTTTTTCAATTTGAATTTACTTTTATCCCGCTTCATTGTTTATTTAGTAAAGGTAATTTGTTGACACTGAATTTTGACAAAAATAAATGAAGCAGTTATGTGATACAGTCTATATATTGTGAAAAGAGGGATTAATGCCACATTTACAATTTATTAATTCAAAGCAGTAATAAGCATCTACAATTTAAGCATTCGTAATTATATTTCCTATGACATGCTAAAATTATACCACGCACATAGGACTTACTGTTATAAAACGCATAAGTAAGAT
This sequence comes from Trichonephila inaurata madagascariensis, assembly GCA_019973955.1. Taxonomy (NCBI): domain Eukaryota; kingdom Metazoa; phylum Arthropoda; class Arachnida; order Araneae; family Nephilidae; genus Trichonephila; species Trichonephila inaurata. The sequence continues at coordinate 66,888 of BMAV01022767.1, forward strand.
TTAGACAATGTAAGAAAAATCACAGAATTCGTGAACACTATATGAATTGACAACTAGTTGCAGTTTAACAAATATAATGAGATTTGTGATGGAACATCACTTCAAGTGCTTAGGTCAGCGTTTCTCAAACTATGGGGCGCGCCCACCTTTGGGGGTGTAATAACTCTACGACGGGGCGAGAACATATTGAAGTCGAAAACAAAAGGTTATTTAAAAAATTATTAATTTACTGAAAGTAAACAAAAACAAAATATTTTCTGATATAATAAAATATAAAATACACATTTACACTGATATAATACACTTATAAATGTATCAGTAATGTGTGTGTGTGTGTGTGTGTGTATAATGTATAATTTAACAATTCTAAGTTAAGAACAAGTTTGATAATTATCAGTGAACCCATGGGCTTGTATGAACATTTATCTTGATAATTAATGCGGTTTGTAATTAATTCCTTAACTGCCGATTAAAAGTTAAGTGATTCGCTCCCCAATGCCACCGTTTACCTCGTAGACGAGCTTATTTTAATGTTTTTTTTGAGGGGGAGGAGAAAAGAAATAAATAAGCACATCCTCTGAAATAAGTAAATCCTTCGCAAACACTGTCAAGGTCCTTTTATTGCATTCAAAGCCTTCCGAATAATTTTATGGATAACACTGCACAAAAAAAAGATCGTACTTCGGAAAGACGTATATATACGTCCAGAAAATTAATGCTTTGGCTGAGCGAGACGTTTATATACGTCGGTGACACACAAGAGGTTAAATTCGTATTTTAGCGTTAGTGTTAAAGTATAGTGTTATTGAATTCAATACATTGTTATTGTATGGAGGGGAGCGGGATGAAAATGATGATTGAATAGTGGGTCGTGTATATTGGTATATTGAAAGTTTGGGAAGCACTGGCTTAGGTATCTGCAGGAAGGGAAGAAAAACATGAACTAGAAATAAGAGTTATGAGTTATGAGAGAGCTTGAGTTATTATAAAAACTCAGAAGCATTATTTTTAAAATGAAATAAAATTATATTATATTTATGTACCTTTTAATTTAATTTAAATATTTCAGAAATATTTTTTAGGGCAGACGAAACATAAATTTTGAAAAAAATTAACTTTTCATTTGATTAACTATGTATTATCAGCATTCAATTAAATTAATGAAGGAACTTTTTTTCCGTAAATAATAACATAAGAACTATTAAAAGAGGCATAAAAAATTCATTTTAATACTTTGATGTATTTAGAAACTTGCGTATACAAAGAAAGTACCATTTATTTTCAATATTGAATGAGAAATGCAATGAGAATTTATGTATACGCAACACACAGAAAGAAAAAAAAATCTTTTATAAAAATAAAAGGGGGTATTATAAAATATAAATAAGAAAATCAATAAAAAATTTTAATATGTATTTTATATAAATGTAATAGATGCTTAGTTATATAATTAGATAAATGGAATAAAAGCATTTTGTCAAAAATTAACTTCAGTATTTGTACTAATTTGTTCACATCAGATGTATATTTTTCTCTAATGTAAGAACAAAAAATCAATATATTTTTTACTATAATAGTTTTCACAAACTCTAATGGTGATAAAGCTTATTATCAATTTACTCACTGATAATAATTATGATAATTTAGATTATTCAAAAATCGAATTGAGTGTTTGTATATAATTTGGTTATCTCAACAAATGCTATGTTTAAAAATTACCTGATCAATGGCAATTAAATGCATGTAAATTTGTAGTAGCTTATAAAACTTTAACACATTTTAAATAGTTAATAAATTCTTGTAACTGACAAAAATTTAATGAATTGCTGTTCAGCAAGAGTGGTTTTCGAAAAAAATAACAATGAGCTATATATATGTGACTCTTTACATATTTTTTCATATAACAAAGATATAAAAATTTAATTTTAAATGCATTTTTAAGCATGACAAAGATGAATTTCAGGTGCTTATGATTTAATTAATTAAATATATTTTTTTCATATTTTATTTTTTTAAAGTCGTTATTCCCTTTTATGAACTTTTTATTCTAAGTTGCTTATTAATTAAATATAATTAAATATTATGTGAAATATAAAAAAAAATTTTATTAAAATAATTTAGGTTAAAAAGTAATATATTTGTTGTGAGTGTGTGAAGGCTATCTTTACATCATAAGCTTTGTATTCTAGATATAATGATGGCACTTTCGACTCAAACATTGCAACAGTTTTTCTTTTTATTATTTCCATTGTATTAAAGTTGAGATGTCACTAATGAAGAAAAGGAGAAAAAGAAATTAAAGACATAGTAAATCCCTCATTAAGTGCATTTATCAAATAAATCATAGTTAAAAAAAATCCTAAAAACATGCTTTTATATTGAATTGAACTCAAAAGTAAAAAAAGAAAATTTCTTAATATAAGAATAAAATGATTAACGAGAAAATTAATATCATTGGGATAAAAGCGTGGGGTGCTCTATATTAATTGTTATAATTTCTTACTAGTTCTTTTCCGAAATGCTGAGCTAGCGTAAAAATGTTGTACAAAGCACCCCACGCTTTTACCACAATGACATTAATTTTCTCGTTAATCATTTTATTCTTATATTAAGAATATTGTTTTTTTACTTTTTAGTTCGATTCCCTATAAAAGCGTGTTTTATTAGTTTTTTTCAAGCTATAATTTATTTTCCTTTTTTTAGATCGATCTACAATAAAAGCCTGTTTTTTTTTTTCTTTAGTTTTTAAAACTATCATTTGTTTTTTGTTGAATTTATCCTTGAATTGGATATTTGGAGCCAGAATTATGAGGCTGCTGGAATTAGTCTTGCTCTTTAATGGATATTAATTAATGAATATGAAGGGTATTCATTCTCTCCATTAACGGGGCTTCGGATTGTTATAATATTAATTCGTATCATCTCTTCTAAACGTATTCATTTATAAAAGTAAAAAATATTTAGCAGTTAGTACATAAATTATTTTTATTCACGTGCGCAAATCTTTTTTTTTTAATTTCCATTTTCCGAAAAACTACGCAGCCACCCACCCTACCTTTTTTACATAAAGTACACTTTTTTTATTTATTTTTTACTAACCAGAAGCCTATTTTACGGTTTTACGGTTGGCATATGAAATTAGTCACTAAATGAAAAAATGGTTCGTGCAATTATTCGCCAAATGTAGAAACGATTAATGAAATAGTCACCAACTCTCGTAAATTCTTAAAATTCTTAATTATTAAAATCCTGATCAGGACAATGAAACAAAATTTTGAAATTATTATATTGTCATGGGTCCTTGACAAGTGTGCGAAACTTCGAATTAGTCTGACTGTTTAAAGTGGATAAAAATCGAGTTCAAAGTTTCCTTTACGTACAAGTGAAACTTATAAAAATGTGTTAATAAAGAAATATTGAACAATGCTTTACTTTTTTTTTTTTTTGTAAAATAATACTTCTCCGAAATTCACACACACACATTGATTACGAAGAAACCTACAGTTAATTTTACTGCGTATGTGTTTGATTATCGAGTTATCTCTCTTCTTAATTCTTTTAAAAATGTATTTTAACGTATCCGACTACGTTCGAAACAGTGATTTTGCAAAAGGTCATAAATGGATAATATTTATGATATTTAGTGTCACTTAGATTATAATACGTATAGAAAATTGTTTTAAGAATATTATTACAATAAAAAGTTATTTAAGTACAACATTTTGACAAAAATTGAACACAGAATGACCTATTTTCAAACATTATCCTTTTGTGAAAAGTGCTTCTATAATAATAATGTTTTGCCTGTATATATCTCAGAACTCTGTGAAGAGGCTGAATTAGAATTTTTGAAATATATAATTTAGAAGTTGATTTATCTATATTTTACTACAACAAAGGGGAGAAATTTTAAGAAAAAAACGCTGATAATTATTTCAATTGGGGGTAACTGCAAATAATGTGGATTTTTCAAAAATCGCGTAGTTCAGACTCTCTGGAGCAGTCTTTAATTTATATAAGCAAAATATTATTATTATAGAAGTATTTTTTTAAAAATGAAGACATTTTGAAAAAAGGTTATTCTAAGTTAATGTTTTGCCAAATGTTGTATTTAAATAATTTTTTTCTTCATTATGTCCTTAAAACTATTTTATACATGTATTATAATCTAAGTAACAATAATTATCATGAACATTACCCATTTATGAGATTTTTTTAAAATCATGGTTTCGAACGTATTCGGATACCTTATATTGTGCTTATTAGTAATTGATTAAACTTACGTAGTACAATGATATATTTTACAACTAACTTTTTTCTCTGTATTTAAATGATTGCACGATTTCACTCTAAAATATATTATATTATCAAATTTAACTTATGTTTTTGTTAATAGAAGAAATTACTGTTTTGCGTAAACTAAATATATTAACTCAGAAATTTATCAGAATTATTTTGGTTTTTCTCTTACTTATCATATGTGTATAGTAACTAATAGATTATTATGGATATCCGTCAAAAAATTGTTAATAAGAGGAATTCAGGATTAAGAATTTACAAATTAAGTAAAATTTTTCGAAAAGCACAAAACGAGAATAGCAATTAACTGTTCCAAACAATAAAGAGAATGTCCATTTATAAAGTGAATTACGTAAGTATTAAAGAGCTTGTGGAATCAGCAGTTAGATAAAAATACTTTTTAAGCACATCATAACAATGTGAAAGTAATATAATGAGTTATAGGGGAAATCGGTTTTGCTTATGCGACGGCATGAGTTATGTATTAGCAAACGAGTATTTCGTTTCTCACTCATGAACATGACACAGAAACTCATCCATCAGTATCCGAAAGGTACTAATACTTTTGTTTCCATAACGTCACATGTTAGTAACGTGATAAATCGAGTAGTCAATTGAATCTGACCGATGGATAAATATGTCTTCTTCGTCCTCAGAATATATATATAATGCGGCAACATATTGAACGCTTAAAATAACCTGAGATGAATATTTATAAACATTCTCTGTCTTTCTGCGAGAAATTTTCCTTACTTTCTTTTATCTAATGTAATCACTTACGAATTAGATTATATTTTATAAAGTAAAAAAAAATAAATATTGAATTTGAATACCAATTACATTACCGGCCAAAAGGAAAAATGCATTTGTTTGACAGCTAATAAAATGTAATTGACATTTGCTGTAAAATATTCGCATCATACACAACTTTCCATTCATGTAATTCATATTATTTTTTGACTTTTAGCTTTTTTCCCACAATATATATCTCACACCTATCTCAAGAGCTTACATTTGTGATATTACAATGACTTCATAGAGGATATATTTAATATTCTTTTATATAAAACTAACCAAATATATTTTATTACAGGCTAGGGGGGGAACCTCATGTTCGCCTGACGATGGACCAACCACCATTGTACAAATAATACAATGTTTATACTCATTGCTCAAATTGTAAAATTGTAATTTATATGTATGTATGTATATCTGGATTTTTATTACGTTAATTTTACTTTCTGCAATATTTATTTATGATAAAAACTGTAATTTTTGTGCAAGCAACACCCCGTACTTTTTGTTATAATGGCGTTTCAATGGGAACTTAGCGAAATATTGGTGATACAGCCAGGTTGGCAGAATATTTGGTGACCATGTGGATACTGCTGGAAATTACTGAAGGAATCCACATCATTACGATCTATGATTAAAGTGGATATCTCGAGATAGCTCTGGAAGGCAGTTGATTGATTGATTGTATTGTTTAATGGTGCAAGAGCCAATTCTGGCTATGCTGCGCCAAACATTTGTTAAAAAAAAAGAAACATTGAAAGATCTTAAAATGTTGACAAAACACAGTAATATAGTTCTGAAAGGTAGAGAGAACCCACTAATCAAATCGTTCTTGATGCTTCTCTTCAATTGAATTCAACTTTTTACAACCCATTTTTACTAACTATGCATTACTTATAAATAATATTATTACAGCACCATGAAACACTACTTTTTTTTATGGAGAGAGATAATTTCTGTCGGGAAACCTTCTTAATTGATCTAAGCATTTTTGGCGTGAGCTCTCAGAGCCTTTAGGTAATAAAGTAACTCTGTATATTAAGTTCTGTTTAATTAATTTATACCATTACATAAGAGTTGTTAACTATTCATGGAACATGCAGTATTTATAGAACGATATTAGACTAAAGTAATCGGCTAATTTCCTTCTACTTTTATCATTGTTAAAAAACAATTAAATTATGATGCTGCATTTGGAATTTCTTAGTTACTAATTTCAACTGGCCAACAAAAAGATATTTCATCATTTTATCAAATTTTTGTATGAGTCAACATTTTTCTTGAAATTCTGCATCAAAATAACAATACCTTTTCAAAATTATGTAAAATATTTTGTTGAAATCTACATTTATGTGATGGATTTATTTTAAATTTACAATAAATAAATTGATATATTAAGAAAGCTTGAATTAGGCAAATCCACCTGAAAAGAAATCACTAGTTGTACTTGTGTGCAAACTATTGTTTATGGACTTGAAAATGTGAACTTTTCTTACCAAAAGTTTTATCTATTTAAAGTAAAGGCCAATTTTAAAACATTATTTTGAAAGATCTCATAAGGAAAGTCCATTTAGCTGATTTCAATTAAATATTTCAATATTTTTTTTCAATGATTTTCGTATTTCTCCATAATATAAACGCACTGATTATTAAATTAGCTTTTTAATGCATGCGGTTAAGTCTGAACTTGAAATACATTAGTTCTAATGTGTGAATTTGTGATAGATTTTGATAAAATCATTTTTACGTTTTTTCAACATATTGAATTTTGTTCCTACTGAGTGGTTTTATAATTCCCGAACCCAATCAGAGCATATAAAAATTAAATCTATATTTTTAGCTTTTATAAATATATTAGAATAACACTCGTGCATCTTAGAAGTTGCTCATAGTAGAATTTTTTTAATTTTTTTTAATTAAAAAAGTTAAAAAATTGTAAATAAGGAGGTTGGAACCATGAAATGCGAGTAAAGCAATCCGTAACACTGGAAAAACAGATTATTTCAGATTTGGGAAGATTTGAATCATATTTTGCTAATAAAAAATGAGATTTTTATTAAAAAATAATACTCTGACTACGACTACTCTTATCAATAAATTTATTTTTATTAATTGTTACTCTTCTACTTAATAATGCTTTATCTATAGATATATTTCTTTAAAAAATCTATTCTCTAATTATTAATGATATAAGATCAGACACAAATGAGATTGAATTGTTTCGCTCTAAAACCATATAACAGAACAATAATGACATTACATGCCATTAAATAATTTACTGTTATGGTTCCATCAAATACATTTTACGCATACATTAAAAATAACAATTGCATTCATAGTTTATAAGCAAATTTTGCATAAAAATCACACTTAAGAGTCGATAATGTAATAAATTCTTGACTATAATATAATATGATAACTTAATTTGAAAATTTGAATTTTGAATTTTATGAAAGAAGACACATTTTTCTAGAAGTTATTCTCTAGTTTGAAATTAAACTTATTGTTTTCAAGAGATTAAATCTGTTACATTTATCATATCCCCTTAAGACCCAATCCGCACGATCGTGCGGGTTAGATGTTCTTATAAGTTTTTGCTTCTGGAATAGTCATGTGAAAGGTAATTCATGTAAGAAGTCGTGTGTAAGAAACCAACGATAGAGCAGGTGTGCACACACAGAAAGTGCAAATTATCATTTTTTATCAACAGATGGTGTTTGTAGCCCATGTTTTACTTTCAGCCGGCAAATCTAGCCTTGTTTTCAAATACAACGAACATACGTCTTCTTTTAGTCAGTCACAAAAAGGTAATTATCAATATATTTCTAATTGCTTGTATATCAATTTTTGTATTAATGTTTCTATAATTGTAAAACAGTAAATTTATTTATTATACTCTGTTACTGTGTTGCTTGTAGGACTCAGGATTTCATTACCCGCACGATCATACGAGTTGGGCGTTACTTGAGTCACTGCAGCTGTAAAGGTAAGTTTTTACATGGGAGTTTTATTCTACATTTCAATAATACTGATATGTCTAAATCAAAACGAAATTTTAACTATTATATGATTAAAACCATATTTCCTTGGAGTTGTCATGAACGAGTACTTTTTTTTTCTTTCTCTGGCTCTTTTTTGCAATTAATTTTCTCTTTCATACATTTGATGAAGTTTATGGTATTTTAATCCTTTACACAGACATCTGTATCCAAATCTCCCCCCTCATCCCAAAAAATAATCTGGGTTTTCGATGAGAGTTTGTACGGTGTGGTTTAAATGTAAGTTTTTTTTAAATAATAAAAGGCTCTCATACATTTTACTTATTTTCTTTCAAGGAATACTGTGCTTTTAACCAAAAACTTTTTCAGGTATCTAAAAGGAAAAGAATTCTCACATAGGAAGAACTTTTGCAATTGCTGAATCAATCAGATTGTAAACTTAGTGATCTCTTGGATGATGACAATACTGCAAACAAAGCATATGACTTACGTATACTGGAAGGAGATTCAAGTCCGTATTAGAGCGAAGAAGAAAACCAGGGAGATATTGGCAATAGAAAGGCAATTTTGTATCATATAACCCTATCAATGTCTCTTGAATCCATTCATCTCATTGTTTTAGTGTTTCCAAGTCCATGGTTTCTGTGCAAACAAGATACAATATCAAATAAAATTCCTTCAAAAATCAAAAGGAATTGCTTTAAATTTAAGTTAGAGGTAGTTGAAGCATTAGAGCCTCTCCACCTACTAACAAAAGTATTTTAACTGATGATGAAAGTAACAGTGTTGTAATTTAGCCCGAAAAAGATCGAAGTGCTATAATCTACCTGCTGCACATGCCATTCATTTTAACCTGGCCCTTCCGGAATAAAGATCATGACATGTACAGATGTTTTCGATGTGTTGATGACATTTCAAGGCCTCGCAAGGGCAGATTCAAAAACTACGAAAGCTGTTCGGAAACATGTTGAGAAAAACGCAATGTTTTTTTATACATTTTAAAAACAAAAATATGCTTTAAAGATTTTTAAAGTAAATAAATAATGAATTAGTAAAATAATTAATTTTACATCAATAATTTCCTTATTTATTTTTAGTTGATTGTTTTTTCTATGAACATAGAGCTAAAAATGTATAAATCTTAAAATTTCATAGATGAACTGTTTCACAGATTCAGTTCGTTCCAGGGGTGGAACGAAATTTTTAAAATTATTCTTGCCAATGCCATTGGGGTCAATAACAGCGTTAAAACCTAAAGAATTTAATATTTAAAGATAAAAAAAATTCAGGTATTAAAAAAGTATTATCTTAATTTTCATAATAAAAAATTAACTTTCACTATACTAAATTTGGAAAATTTATGATTAGAAGGCTGTGTAAGCATTTGAATTTTAGATTGTCACATATATTAATGATGCGTGCCAGTTAAAAAAGAAGTATTCTGATGATAAGGCATGAAATTATTCATATAATTTAAACTAAATAATAACATTAAACTTTTAAAAACTTTAAACGTTACAATATATAACATTTAATTGGAACATTCATATTAACCATTTTTTTTCTTCTAAAAAACTCACAAAAATATGCAAACAACTGAAAATAAATACATTGCTATATTACTATAATTTTTTGAAAAAAAATTGAAATGCTTCAATTATTGAAATAATTAAATACGATTTATTCATCATTATATAATCTTCTTGCACATCTTTTGCTTTTTATTTTTGTCTCAAAATCTGCCCTTATTACTGTTATTTCCCGCAACGAAACATTTTCTCAACTGTTTATATTTAAATACAGTCAGCTGTCTTAATTCCCATGCAAGAAAGTAAGCTGGTTCACTCTTTTAAAAAATTTCACTTGTATACGCTTTTCAAATTAAATTTTAAATATAAAAACTTTTATTTAGTATATACTATTTAGTTATAAAATATTTTCCAAATACACACACTAAAACGGATGTTACATATGCGTGATAGTAAAAAAAAGGCAGAAAAAAGAACCCCCTTAGATATCGAAATGATAAGTCTTCCAATTTAGAATTAGATTTGTATCCCATTATGAAGATAATAAAAACTCCACTTCGAGACTTTTTTTTAAGAAGAAGAAAAAGAAAAAAAAAACGTCATTGAAAGAACAGGATAGATGACATGAAAACAATAAGCTTGAGTAACCTCCAGTAGTAGGGCTGTCTAGAAAAAGAGAATGACCAAAAGTTAAAGAGATTCTTCACATTTCAAAAATAACAAGCTTCATTAACTTTTATTGAGTGCAAAAAATATCGAATTGTAGGAGAGCTCTTGAGCTCGAAAAGTGAAATACATACCATTGTTCTGTAAATGAATTTTGATTTATAGAATGAAAAATGAACTTTGTATTCTTTGCTACTTAATATACAATGGAGACGTCAGTTTTTTTGTTTTTTTTTCAGAAATTATTGATGTGCATGGACACTCTGATTCCTTAGGGGAAGAAAATTAAGCTTGGCAAGAAATATAAAACTATTACATGAGAGAATATACATTTTTCAAACTCACAACACATTTTCTACATTATTAATGGCTATTAAAATACATAAAAAAATTGAGTACCCTTAATTAAACCAAAATTTTAAATTATGTAAGGTAAGGTTTTTATTAAGATTTTAAGCGATTTAAAGAAAAATTAAATTACCCATCGTATTTGTTGAAAATGAAATTATAACCCGTAAAAGAAGTATACTCAAGTTTTCCAGAATGCTGCAAGAGCTGAAGGTTTATTAAAAACCGGTGATTGTATGAATGAACTATTGTGACGATACAGCCTCAGAGAAGAACTGAACATGAGAACTAAGAACAAATTTTTTTGGGGAAAAACCCCTCCATAATACATCTAAATCACAGTCTTACAGTTTGAGCAGTTGTATAGTTTATACAATGGGGGGGGGGTTGTTTTGCAATTAGATGGGTAGTGGGTATCCCTCCCCCTTTGACATTGAATGATGAATAAAATTTGTGTTTGTCATAAAAGTTTACAATTTTTACTAAAAGTGCATACCGCATGTTTCCAAATGTAATTCCAACTGGTTGTAAGCCGAGAAAGAGTTTTTAAGATAATTAACCACAATTTTAAACCTTCAATATCAACTGATTAGGGAAAAAATCGAAGATATTTTCGAACATATCGCCATGAAGACAAACCTGTTGCTAAATCGATAAAAAAAATGGAATATTTTGTAAACAAATTTCTGCAAACTAAAACACTGACAACAGTAGTTATATTTCTTAAAAAAATATTTTTTTATTTGTAATTTTTTTTTCTGCAATATTTGTGCTAGCATTATACTTCAAAACATTTCATTTCGTTTGGAGAATCAGTCAAATGAGAGATATTTGAGTTCTAAGCATGATTGTCGAACTTTTTTTCCTCTGCCATGAAGGCAAAACTCACTACATGATATTAATATGTATTCACAGAGATCTCGATGTACAATTGAAAATTTTACAAACTATTCCAAAATTTCTGAATCTTACACTGACATTGAGGGATTTAAGTGGAACATGTTATAATACAAATTCCATCACAATACCCAGTAAATTAAAAGTTTATGGATTGTGCATGGTTAAAGATAAAGATACAAGAAAATATTCTTTCTTCATTACATTTTATTCGAAATTAGGAGATATTTTTTTTATAAGCCAATCCATTTAATTTCACGTTACAATTGTTCCAAAATTTCTCAGCCTATACAGAGAAATATACGATAATCAATAATATATTTAAGTTTCCATAAATATATTTTTTAATTATTAACTTAGAAATGCAGCGAAAGTAAAAAAAACAAAAAACAATCATACTCTCAACTTTGGTCTTTTATGAAATTATTGGTACTAAATAGCACCATGCAGTTTTAGTTAAACTATTTCGCCAAAACTCTGGTGTGTCGTGGCGGTCGAAGAATACTACAGGCGCATGGAAGCTGCGTAAGATGCTTGTGATGCTTGTAATCTGGAGTCCTGAGAATTCATTGTAGGCGCTAGAGCTTACAAGCATATCTGGAAACGAGTCTGAGAGTCAGTCTGATAATTAATCTGAAATGTCTGTTGAAGTGTGTTGGTTCTTCATTTTAGTATCTCTTTAAAGATGGTATGTGTCACGCTTTTAATAGAGACAAGTAAAGCAGAATCATTTCTGTTTGGAGATAGCTGGGATTTACATTCAGCGATTGGTCATTGTCACCCCTTGTGTGGTGGACATCGAGCCGAAGATTGGCTGGGAACTACGCCCCAATTATTTCTCTCTAGCCAAGACCGAAATAAGCTCAAAGGACCACTTTCCCTCAAACTTAAGCGTTGGTATTGTCCGGTCTGGGTGCTTTTCTACGGAAAACTACGTGGGCATTGGGAAGTCAAAGTTCCCTAAAAGATATTTGGACTTTTTAGATCAGCATATTATGTAATATTCTCAAATAATCATGACTTACATGCATCTATTATATATTCTGAACAACATACTAAAGAAAATTCAATTTGGCCAGAAAAAAATAATTCATGATTTCCCGGAATAAAAAAAGTAATTTAACGGTTACGAGAATAAAGGTTTCGTGATTACAATTTAATGAAGACCGTTTATATATATATATATATATAAGGTTGTGGCCGAGTTGTCTTAATTTGTCGATTGTTTGTAGGGTTTCAGGAAAAACATCCTCAATGGACGTTCATCATTTTCATTGTGACACGCACATCAAAAGCTTAGGACAAAATTGCGGTACTTTTCCACGTTGGCGAGACAAACTTGCCACGATTACAAAGCAAAGCGGCCAAAGAGACAAGTAGCAGCCTCATGTCCGGGAACAAAACACAAAGACAAAGAGAGCGACCACACAAGATTTTCCGATTTTATACCAGTAGTGGCAAGCGTGTGACTATTATGTAATAGTAGTTCTAATTGGATGAAAAATGGGCGAGACAGAGATTTCGAAAACTCGTTGATTACGATTAAAGTATTATTTTCAAACTAAAGAATTAAAGCTTGTGTAAATATTAGAAAAAAGGGTTTACAAAAGGATGCTAGAAGGAATTATATATATATATATATATATATATATATATATTGGCTAATTCTCTAAAAACGAGAGATGACATCCAACAATCACATTCGAAAAACACATAGACAGTAGGAAAATCACACAATGAAGGACACATGAGTAACCGAGATTAAAAATTATAAAATGGATGCTGCAATGTTACAAACATTGCTGACTTAGGACAGCTAATGTAAAAAATAATTTATATAAAAGGGGGTTGAACATGTTTTTTGGCCAGCCAATCTTCCCCCTTTTATGTAAATAACACTGAGCAAAAACCAATGGAAAATAATGGAGAGAAATATCTAAATCCATTACAAGATAGAAGTAACTTACTTAAAAATTGCACACAAATGCAAACCCCCGCGCTAAATCTGAGTGCAATAAATAAGTTATTGCCAGATTCTGGACCCTAATGAAGATTCAAATCATGTGAAGGGCTGAAATGTAAGACTTAACAAAAGTAAAAAATGGAAATAAAAATTAATAAGAGTTGCAAATTATAGCATAACTTTAATAACACTAGAGTATAAACATGAATAAAATAATAATAAGTAATTTTATCTAATATTAGATTATGGAGATAACTATAAATATGAAATATTTAAGTTTATAGTAATAAACTATTATCAATCTCAGAATTTTTAATCTAACTATTTTGAATAGCTTTAATCATATAAATATCAATAAAATTAATTGGGTAATTCTGATTTAAGCAATATTTAGTAAAATGTATATAGTTATTTATTATTTCTGATTTTTTTGACACCATAAATTTATTACGTTGTATATAATTAATAACAATATTTCTGAATATAGAAACATGTACATTACTCTCCCAATGAGGAACTTTTATAATTTTGAAATGAAATTCTTCTCTTTTATCATAAATATTAGAAACTATTACATTATCATTTAATTTGATATGCTTCATTGTTGTTACTATTTGTCTGTATTAAATTAAGATATTGTGGATAAAAATTTATGTTAGGTATAAATATATATATGTATAATGTTATATATATATATATATATATATATAGATATAGATATATATTATAAATGCGAAAGTTTGTGAGGATGTTTGTCCGTCTTTCACACAAAAACAACTTAATGGATTTTAATGAAACTTTACAGTAATATAGCTTATACATCAGAACAACACATATGCTATAATTTATAGCATAGGCTATAATTTATAAAGATATTGTGTGAAGTGTCCAAAATATAACGATATTTGTCAAGTAAGTAGAAAAAAATTCTGCCACCTGCAAGCATTTCTGGCGTGCTCTGCAAAAAACCCACGACAGTATATATCTATATTTTATTTGTGAAGAAACACTTTTTGTTTTGGCTACGAAAGGTTCTTGCTTCAAATTAATTCCTGTGATCAGCATAATCCCTATTTTTTATTTTTTTTTATTTCAGAATAAAACCAGGTTTTGAAGGGAGAGGTTGCTATAAATCTCTCTCTTTATTTTAATGTTTTTTTTCTTTATGATTTTATTATGCACATTTTGTAGTAAGAAATTGATCTTTTCTCAAAATAAATAATTTTATCGGTTCTGGTACTTAAGGTAAATAAACTTTCTCTTTCACACTACATCATTTGGACAAATTTTCAATATTTGTTTGTAATTAGTAGTTAATTATAAAGCTTTTTTATTTAATTAAATACTCAAATATTGCATTTTTAAGTATAAAAATAATTATAACTATTGTACTGTATTTTTTGGAGTGAGTGAATATTAACATCGCACTGTTCAGCTACACGAGGGCTTTTGGCAACGGACCATGTAATTTTGAACCATGGTCAAGTGACGTGGATGACACCTGAACTGGAACCCCTTCTCCTAACAACCACACCACACCAACTTAGAAGGAATATCCTACCAATACTTAGCAGGAATATTCTTAGAAATCCAATCTTCCAAGGTATATGGCAGCACGAGTTCTGTGATGAGTATTTTAGCGGGGAAGGTGAATAGTTTTGTAGCAGATATTGCGTTTTCAGCTGACGGCATTTTCAGCGCATTGCAAAGATTATTATTTTTGTCCCGAATAAGTAGTTTGTGTCAAAATTTAAGTGTCTTATGTTTTTGTATGGTTTTGAAGACCTTAGAAAACCATTCGACTATTTATTTTAAGTGAATAGTGTATATAATTAATTTCACAGTTGAATATCTTTAATTAATTAATGAGCTCTAACGGATTAAATTTCCCAAAGTGGAGTATTTTTTTTTTATCTATATCCCTTAATTTTCAATGTAGCGATCCAAAAAAAAAAATATTGTATGAAAAAACTGCAGTAAATCATTATGAGGTTTTATAAACATGCATCGATCCCCTCTACACGGCGGGTCTTACAAAGCTCTAATAAAGCTCGAGCTAATGAAAGTAGCTAGACATTTGCCAACTTGATTCTATCGTTAACATTTCACCATGTTTTTAATTGAATTGCCATTATAATTTTAGAAACAGCGTTGATTGCGAATATTACAATTTTAACATAAAATAAATATAACATAAAAAAATATTAATGTATTACACTTTCAGATATATAAATTATTTATACTATTTTAAGCGTTTATTACACAAAATTTTTAACAATGTGTTACTTTTGCTGAGCAGATATCAGCTTCAGGAGGTATTTTCTTAAATCGATCCTCAAGAGTGTTACGGGGAGTTATAAATAAAAAAAATTATTTTTATCTGCTATTAGATCTACATACTTAAAATTTACCAAAGGTGTTTTTCTTTCTTTCTTTTTTTTGTTCAACTGAGATATGCAAAATGCTTTTTTTTTGTTTAATTTGCAATTCACGTAAAATTAACTCATTAAAAACTTCTTTATCCTTCAATCTGTGTTGTTTAATTTTTCATTTCACCCGTGCGAAGAACGGGT
>BMAV01022767.1:104349-116810 GCA_019973955.1 Trichonephila inaurata madagascariensis
ATCGTTTTTTGAAAAAACCACAAGAAAAACACAATTGCCGAACTTGAAATCGTCGAAATCTCCAAGCCTTAAATAACGCTTTGAGGTGGCGCGCGTGATGTGTGTCTGCGCTGAAATTCTAATCATTTGCATATCTCACCTCCGCTAATGCATGCTGTAAATTTCATGTTATTTGCATGCTTCCTTCAGGGTGTTGCATTTACGGTGGCCAGCAGGGTTTTTCGAGGTGAGCTAAAAATATTGCAAAAAATTTATGGTTTTCTCAAAGTTTAGAAATTTTAAAAATAAATTAGATATTTTCAAAGCTGTTAACTAGCATACAATAAAAGAATATTCTCTATGAATTTCATGAAATTAAAACGTACACGAAAATTCTGATTTTGACAAGAAAATTAGCATAAAAACTAGTTAAAACTTTGTATTTTAAACAACAAAACTACACAAGTCTCGAAAACAAACAAATATTTATTTTTTGTAATCTTTTATTGTACGAAAAGAAAGAAAACATCAATTTATTGATCAGTATGTTTAAATGTATAGTATTCGAAAAAAATATTGAAATTAATACTGCTAAGAACAAGCAAATAATGCTTTAAAAGCCAGAATGAAGTATGTTTATTGCTTTTTCGGAGACAAGCAAGTACTAAAAACCATAAAATGTAGGGCATGCTCCGTCAAATAAAATGAACTCATAAGAATTTTATGACTTCCTGCGTGGTAGTAGAAATTCTAAAATTCAGGAAAAGACAACAAATGTTCATTGATATAATTTGAGGTTAGATTTATTTATCAAATCATTTTTATTGCTAAGAAAAATAATTGCTTTTTACAAGAACATTGAGTTTATATTGCAATAATAAAAATCAATTTTCATTTTCTTTTGCTTCAGCTTATCTAATCAAGATGCAAATTTAATTTTATTACAAAATGTTATTAATAATTTTTTTCTTCAGTGAATAAATTTAGGTTCATTTCGTTTGATAACATAACAAATTGTATCCAGTATTATTATTCATTAAAAAAAAAAAAAAAAAAAAAAACAGAATAATAATGCCGAACTTAATATAATTCAAAAGCACAAATGCAAAAAGTGACGAAAAATAATTTTGTTTAAAGATATATACATCACAAAAAAGCTATCATATTTTTCTTAGCCATAAAATGGATCTTACAAATAAATCTCACAACACATAACATTAATAAAAAATTATTACTGCTTCCTGAACTTTAAAATATCTATGCTAGTAGTGAGTCATAAATTCTTATCTGGACTCTACTAGATGTTACATACAATTACAAGACATTTTATACTTTCCTACACTTTCGAAAAAAGCAATAAACATCTTTTATTGTTGTTTTTTGCATATTGTTATTTTTTAGGCAACTCTCATTTCAATATCGATCTTGGTTGAAAATCTTGTTACTTATTTTTTTCATATACATTTATTAATGGAATACTTTTTTTTAATGAACATTTTTGAAATTAATTTAGGCTTCAGTTTATTTTTGAAAGGGATATATTAAAGTAGAGAAAAATATCATTGCATAGTGTTTTTGTGAATATCATACAAGATTCGAAAATATAAATATATTTAATTTTTTTTTCACATTTTCTTAAAACGTCAAAATTTAAGAAAGATCAAGAGAATTATTAATAACTACTATTACACTCATCCATTTTCAATTCCTACACTATTAGATCACACTCTATATATTTATTTATCTTGGTGGAAATTTCAATCGTTAATAAAATACATTTTAAAGCGCTCAATTAAGTTGAAATTTTATATACATGATTATTTGAGATGACAATACAATAATTTAATTATAATTAATAAAAATGTGAATTGATGAAAACTAATTATATTTAAAGAGTTACAAATACAGCCATGTTAGCATCATTTTTGGCGACTTAGTGATCCTTTTGGCAACTGGTTTCAAAACTTGAAAAGGTTTTTTTCTCACGTTTTAAAGCATTCATTTGAATTGAAATTTTATATACACGATTATTTTGGATGACAATGCGACACTTTAATGATATTTAATAAAAATTAATTACCACTTAATATTGTGATTCTGTCCTATGTATGTACATATTTATATTAATTGTAATTAATTTATAAAAAGTAGCTAAAATAAAATTTTTCTTTGCTGATCTAAGTAGGAATTGACTTAAAAGTTTTCTTTTTATATTACTTGTTTTTCAAGAGATTTATTTACTCAAAAAATGTTTGGGGACTTTCGTGTTATACCGTCGATGAATTTCGCCTAAACAAAAGAACTCGCCAAATGTAGTCTTCACGTGCGCAAACAACATTATTGTGTTCGTATATAAGTGGCATAGTTTTCAATCTTTTACTGCATATTGAGACACTTGGCGACTTCTTTTAATTTGATGAATTGGTCGACTATATAATACGTATAAGTACCAATTTTTATAATCGTTAAGAAAACTATTAATAAACTTTAGATGACTATTTTGACAATTTTTTAAAATTTTATAAGCAATATATGATTGAAAAATTATTTAAAATCTGTCAGTACTTGGATATGTTTTACTCATATTGAGAATTGCCAATTGATTGAATTAGCTTATGTTTAAAAAAATAATGCAGAATAAATTGGAGACATGCGCTGTTTAATAATCATTACTAATTAATTCTAAATTTGAATTATCGAACAACGTTTCCTTTATGAAACTCGATACTAACCCAATGAAAAATAAAGAGCACATTGTATATAAAAGCACGAGTTTTACTTTAAATATGAATTATTTTCTTGGCTTACATTAAATACCTAGAAATGACGAATGTAGGTCATTATAATTTACGTTGGTAAATTTGATTTGTCTAAGCATTTTATTTTTTTTAGAAATTAAAAATAAATTGAAGACTTAAATATAGACTATATGTAACATTTAAATGAAAATATAAATAGTTTTGTGGTTTTAATGATTCTTTTAAGTTAGAGGTGGCCAACCTTTTAAGGCAGAATGCGATTATCTGATAAAAAGAACTATGCATTCAACTTCCACATGACACCATGCCATGTTTCGAACAAACAAAAAAACATGTAAAGGTGAAAAAAAAGTTACTTATAGGCTTATTATAGAATTTTTACGCAAAAACCCCATTTTTTATGCAAGTCTATATATATTTTTTAAATTTCAATTTCTTCTCATATATCCTTCTCACATTTCCTTTTTCATATATCCTTCCTTTTTCTTACTATCTCTGTATTTTTTGGTTTTGATTGATAAATTTTCATCTCTCATTTGTAGAGAACACTAAGACTATATATATATATATATAATATAAGTAGGGGAAATTTAAAAATAATATAATAAATAAGACAAAAGTACAGTTTTATTCTTAAAAAAACTTTTTATAGTTGGAAATCAGTTAGGTTAGGGTATAAAATAAAAATGAGTAACTTGAAACATTTAATTCTAAATAATTATTATAAACATCAGTTCTTTAATTCGGTTTTTGAATTTGTAGTTTTTTTAAGTCATCCATATTACGATTAATTCTTGAATATGCAAACAAAATTAGGTTGCTTTAGGCGTGTATCACTTAATTTTGAGTGACATTTTGATTTTATTATGTTCACAAAAGAAAAAAATGTATTCACAAACATGGATGCAAACCTACAACAATATCTCCCAGCCAAATCTTGTAAATTTGGAAAATTGCTTGCTTTAGTCCAACTTTTTAAAAATTCTACATAATACTATATTACAATTTTTATAGTGATTCAATTAAGTATATTGAATATAAATTCCGATTTTTTTTGTCTGAGACAAAAAAACAAACAAACATTTGACATTTTAATAAAACTGAGACATTTTAATAGAACTGAAAAAAATTGGTATTTATTAATTTTGAATTTTTAAAATTTTTCAATAAGTCCTCGCGTGCCACTGTTACAACTCAACCATGACACAGTGTGGCACGCGAGCCACAGGTTGGTGATCCCTGTTTTAAGTTAACAATATTTTAAGGTGAAAACGAACAGAAAAATTTCAACGAAAATTCCTCGAGATCAGGGATGGTAAACCAGTGGCACGCGTGCCATTGATGGCACGTGACACAATATTTTTGGCACGCCAGTAATCAAACTGGTTTGCATTTTATTTCAAAGTTAACTATGAAGTATTAAGAATAAACGCGAGTGATCGGTTGCGGAACTGCTTAGAACCCGTTTGGGGCAGTTGACTCAAATTCAGCATGTATTCTACAAAAAGTAACATCTTACTATTCTAATATATGTTATTTGTCATCCACACAATCTTCTGTCATCCACAGAAGTCTCACTAATGTCACTTTAATTTGAATTACAAGTATAACTAAAACATTTATAACTATACAGTGCAAAAAGGTATTTTTCCGTAGTAAATAGAGTTTTTTGTTGTTAGTATTTAATTTTATTATTTTCCCAGTAATAACGTCAAAATTATTTGATGGCACGTCTGTATCTCATTAAACACTTGTTTAAAAAATAGCACATTAATCCATAAAGATTCGCCACCCCTGCTCTAGATAAAGCACCCTGAGAAACAAGTTAATCGATAGATGCAAGTGAGATAAACATGTTGTTACAATTGCTTAGCAATACTCTCAAGGGTAACTAACTTGTTGAAACTAACTGGCCATATGCCAGAGACTTCTTGATGATGATGACAAGAATGATGATCAAATAGGACTTCACTTTTCTACTTCAGAAATTTTAAACATGTGAATTATTTATTTAAAGCTATGCTAAGAAGAAAAAGTAGATTTTTAAAAACAGAAATGTATTAGAAAAGGGGGGGGGCGCGGGAAGGGTCGGTGGGGGGGCAGTTAGATTGTCCAATGATTCATACATTACTTAATGCAGATCTGTAAATTTTACATATTCTTATGTTAAAAATTTTAAATTTTTGCTTATAATCATTGAAAGACCTGAATTCTTGAATTAGTATAATATTAGATATAATGTTTTTCATTATTTGATCAGAGAAATTAATGCATCTCAACAACTGATTAAATTTATATACTATTGCACCAATTTCTGATATAGTTTTGAAGTTTCTAACCGCTTTTTAAAAAGAAAACTAATTGTTTAAGGTATTGAACACATCTTTAAAGCATAAAATCAAATAGAGAAGAATTAATCGAACAATTAGGAATGAACAACACAATGCTATACTAAAACAAAATTTACATATCCTTTTTAACCTAACATAGCAATATTTTTTAAATAATAATATTAGCTAAGCAAAAAGTGTTACTTATATTTAATGTTTGAAAATTACGTATTTTTGTTTCATAATTTAAAATTTTTTTCCCCCTCTACTTATTGTTATGGCTAATCTAATTAATATAATAGAAAAGTAATATTCTGTATAAATATAAAATCGGACTGTCTAACAAATTTTTAAAAATTTTTTATCGTTAAATATCAATTTTCATCGCAAAGAGAACACAAATGACTGTCCAAGAGTTTTTGGTCTACATCAAAGGTTCCCCAAATTTTTGTCTCATAGACGCCTTTGCCATGTTTTTAGGTTTGAGATAGACCTTTGCCTACCTAATATTGAATTTTTGCAAATATATCAACTTAAATGTCTTTTTTACCCTTACTTTAGATTTTATATATATAATAGAGGTACTTACTTTAAAAGATTTAAACACTTCTAACTGTAATGAAGTATAGAGTTTAAAACTTAAGAAACACTTATTAATATTAAATTAAAATTTAATCAATACATAAAATAACTGATCAAAGAAACAAATGTTTATTATGGGAGTGATGAATCTGGTGTTTCAATAATTAATTTTCAACATTTGGCATCAATCTTGTCAGGTTTGACCCTAAATTTTGCTGACATCTGTTTCTAAACTTTACTTTAAGATCTTTTTTAGTGCCTTTTCCGATCAGTTCCTCTCGCAAGATAACTTTCCCCCCTTCTTATCAATGTGATCATATGAATCCAATGTTACTAATTCATTTACGTAGGTTGAACGTAGGTTAAAACGCCATTACTTTGGTAGATTGTCAGTGGCCAATTGAGGAATTGGAAAAATTTGTGTCGTTCAGTTACATACTCCTTAGGTATAATTCTATCAAGAAACGCTAGAATGATGGTCTTTGTTTTAATGGAATTTATACTGTCCCTTTTTAGCTTCTAATTAACTCCATTAAATTTTGTAAATGAATCTTTTAAATAGGTATCCATTTAATAAAATTTGCTTTTAAAATTAAATTCATGATCTGGTTTAATGAGACCCACTATCGTAGATCCACATTTAGAACTCATGGACTCCCAAATTATTTTATCACTGACGGGGACCCCTTGCAGTTTTACATTAATAATTAATGCAGTTTTTTAAGGGGCATGTTCGCGAACTCAAGGCACATGTCGCTTAAGTCCTGATGTAACTGAACCCATTGTGAATTGGACTAATGCATTTTAATCTTTCTGTTCTCTATTAAGTTCAAATGTGAAATAAATTTGACCTAGAATTAAAAAAAATTGAGATTATATTCTATAGGCTTTCAAAGTAGTTTCTGCGCATGTCAAAGTTTTTGGTATAAAAAGGAGACCATGGGCACAGTAAGTGTGGGAACCACTGCTGTATTCTCAATTTATCTATATATATCAATTGGTTATACCCAAAATCAAAAAAAAAAATGTAGCTTACTGATCTCTGAAATGTTCAGTAGAATATGGAAATGACACATACAAGTATGAGCTATCTTCTTTTGGTTCAAATACTGACCTTATTCTAAAAAATTAATTGCAAGGGATGATGTCTTTTTTTTCTGCTGACCAGCTGCACACTAACTGGTCCTTTTGTCAGGATAAACAAAGGCATCGCACAGGAAATATGTTTCTTAAAAATCTATTCAGTTGATAACTTTACAGATGTCAGCTTTATTTCAAAAATAATTTCTCCTAAGAGGGCTTGATTTTTTGTAATGCTAAACTTTCTAATGCAAGTGTTTCCCTTCTTTCTAATATATATATATATACATTTCCACTTGAAATATAAAAATTATCTTCAACCATTATTATAAATTATGTTATTATAGTTCTAAAATTATGTTCTTTTGATTATGATATATTTTCTCATAAACTGCAGTTCAAAATTTATTGACATATACATCGTAAAAGAATGTATTGGCAAATTCATTAATAAAAAACGTAATTCTAAATTTACATTTTTCTTTGTATTTTCGCTGAAAGACGGCAAAAAAGGAGAAGAAAAACCATTGATTCTAGCAATTGAATTGGGCCGGTTGATTTCTACTAGTTTATATTGTTCGTGCTCTGTATTTATAACGGGAAAGTAATTCTCAGTAGTATACGTTTCACGTCTTTAAACTATTATTCGCAGGTTATTTTGTTTTATTATTATTGTTTTTTCTTTCTGCTTTCCTTTTAAGTCTAAACATGAAATCCCTACAGATTACAAAAGATAACTTAAAGTCAATTATCTCTCTTTCAAGATACATCAGTCAGTCTAACCATGGGAGAAAACTCAATAAGTAAATAAGTTTAAAAAAATCGATAGTAAAAAAGATATGATACTCAAAAAAATTGGTTTTGACAGTCATGAATAAAAGGGAAACATGAAATATCTTTTTCTTCTTGAAGACACTCTAACAGCTCTTTATTATACTATTTTTGAAGCATCATAAAATTAACCACTTCTGATTAACTTTTTACTCGATGCAAGGAAGAAAGTTAATGCTCATGGCATGGAAATTACATTAATTAATTATCTAATTACACAAATAAGTGATAGGTAACAAGTAATATAAATTTTTTTTTAAGAAAAAGTCAATTCATTCTTAAAATTTTATTTTAGTTACTTTTATCAACTAATTACAATTAATATAAATATGTCTATACATATGACAGAATCGCAATATTAAGTGGCAATTAATTTTTATTAACTATCATTAAAATATCGTATTGTCACCCAAAACAATCGTGTCTATAAAATTTCAGTTCAGTTGAATGCTTTAAAACGTGAGAAAAAAAAATCTTTTAAAGCTGTGGCCCAAGTCGCTAAAAATGAAGATAATGTGACTCTATCTATAATTCCTTAAATAATTAGTTTCAGTCAATTAAGTTTAATTAATGGTAATTTAATTATTGTATTGTCATAGAAAACAATCGTGTTTGAAAATTTAAGCTCAAATGAGCGCTTTAAAATATGAGAAAAAAAACCTTTTTAAGTTTTGGTACAAGTCACCAAAAATGATGCCAACATGGCTGTATCGATAATTCTTTGAATAATTAGTTTTAATCAATTAATTTTTATTAATTATAATTAAGTTACCGTATTGTCATCGAAAATAATTGTGTTCATAAAATTTCAGCTCAATTGAGCGCTATAAAATGTACTTTATTAACGATTGAGAATTTGTACATATAGGGAGATTGTGAACTAATAGCAGTAAATGAAAAATAATTATTTTAAACGATTATGTAAATTCAGAATCATTGAGAAAAATGAGTGGGTTTATATATGTTGTTGAAAGACTGTACGTATATTTTAGATGAATTTTCTAATAAGTGTCAGGTAATGAAGTACATTAATTACTTTTTTGGGAAAAATTGATGATACTTTGTATATATTACGAAAGTTGCAATTGAGAAAAAAAATTAATTTTTACTTTACACAATTATTAATTAAATATTAAGTGCTCTACGTGGCAAAAATATCAGTCATTAATATATCATATCAGACATTTCGAAATATCTTTATGCGAGTGAGTAATTATGAATGCCGCACTATTAAGCTACTCTAGGGCTTTTGGCGACCGACCTCGTAATCTTGAACCATGGTCAAATGACGAAAACGACATCTGAGCTGGCATCCCCCTCTAATTACTTTCACACCAAACCAATAGGTCGAAATATGTTTGACTATCTATGTTCCTTGATAAATATAGGTGCCAAAAGAGGTGTATAAAATCATTGTATCAGTTCGAAAATTAAAGTTTATTAGACTTATATTACCTTTCTTCAATATACAAGACTTAGAAAAGAGCTCTTTAATTTCTAGAGAGTGTAAATTGCTTCATCTATTTTCAAAATGGTATTCACATTTTATTTTTATTTATGTTAGATATTTTTTAACCGTACGAGAGAGAGAATTTTTTTTTTTATATTAGTAAGATTTTGAACACGTGTTTTTAATTTTTAACTTCTTTTAAAGATGTTTGAGTACAGTTATTTTAGTTTGTTAATTACTGTTTAGTTGCTATTTATTTAATTACTCATAATACTTTTCATTTCTATTTATAGCTATTTAGTTGTTATTTATTTAAGTGTTCATAATGCTTTTTATTACTGCTTATTATTATTTTATTATTTTTTATACTTTGTATTACTATTATCGCATTATTTCGGGTAGTTGCTATTTGTTTAAATTTTACTTCGCTATTAAAGAATTAACCACTAATTCTCAAAAATTTGTCAGTTCAAACTTGATGTTTGGTTTATTCTGGTATACTTACTTCACATATAATTTTTGTTTTGTTAAAATGCAAACAAATGTTTTTCATTACTTTAAAAAAAAAACGTCAAAATGGTCAGATTCATTAACATGTCAAAAATTATAATTCGATCAAAATATTTTTAATTTATATTCATTATTCATATAAGATACCAAACTACATTGAAATATATCATTTTCGGTAAAACATGCATTTTTTTTTGTTTTACTATTTTATATAATTCAAAATTCACACATTCAGACAATTAGCTTTATAAACCTGTCATTGCTTCAGTGCTTCTCAAACTTTCAATGTTTGCGACCCAATATTCAATCATAATTTTCATTGCACGTCCCTTCCATACAATAACAATGTATTGAATTCAATAATAATATATTGAATAACTTTGATCAAAGGCTACAATGCTACTTTAACATCTTAAGTGCCACAGGCGTGTATAAAAGTCTCACTAAGCCAAAGCATTAATTGCCCTGGACGTATAAATACGTCTTTCAAAGTATGATCTTTTCTGTGCACTGCCATCCATAAAAGTATTCGGAAGGCTTTGGAATGCATTAAAAGGTCCTTGACAGTGTTTGCGAAGGACATACTTATTTCAGAGGATTTGCTTATTCATTCCTTTTCTCTCCCCCTCCCCCCCGATACATCCATACGTGTGCCTACGTGGAAAACGATGGCATTGGGGGAGAGAATCACTCAATTTTTAATCGGCAATTAAGAGATTAATTATAAATTGTATAAATTATCAAGATGAGTGTTAATTTTTGTATGTAATTTTATATATGACAAGCCCATGAGATCACTGGGAATTATTAAACTTTTTCTTAACTCGCTTTTGTTAAAATAATTATAAAAAGGGGGCGTGCCCCACAGTTTGATATACGCTGCTTTACTTTCAAAGTGTAATAATTCGTAAAAGTTCGTAAAAGAGTGGATTTAAAAGAATATTGCTGCCAAGTACCTTCAGAGTATTCGTAAAAATGGTTATTCAATACAATTTTAAAGTGAGTGGTACTTATAAGTGCCGTGTCGGTAGATAAAAGTTCTAAAAAAAATGTATTTTTTGTACCTTGATATTACGAATAACCTCGATTTAACGAATAAAGTGTTCGGTCCCGATAAATTCGTTAAAGTGGGGTTCGAATGTATTCCAATTCAAATAAAGAAAGCGAATGATAAATTCTTTAAAAGTTAATATTTTAAAAATACTTTATTGTATTCCGTAAGTTTTTTTTTGAGCAATAAAAAAAAGTCTAAGAATTTTGTGGATTATAAACAGAAACTTTCTATTAAACTGTTAAAATGTGAACCCTTCATCGCTTGCGCTTCCTAAAGAATGAGGGTATCGTAAACTCACAAGTTAACTTCTTTAATAGTCTCAGAAAGTATATTTATAGCATTCTGGCTCCTTTTATTGTCCTTACAAAAGGAAATTGAATTGCTTACGGTTGAATAGATCAGTGATAAAATATCCAGTAGAAAGAAAATTTAAAAACTTTTTATTTTTCTTAGCTTAAATAAATAAGTTAATACTTTGTGGATAAAGAAATATCTTAGATTATTTTAGAGAAAGTTTTTAAAATAAAATGTTTGCAACTTGTTTCGATTCATATAAAAATTAAATAAATTCTGAAAGGCGTATCAGATGTATTATTTTCTTGACATACTAAGTTATTTATAGAACCTTAATTATCCTTCCTTCCTCAGTGGCTCGACAGCCCAGGGTGGACATTGGCCTTCTCAAGAAGCCTTTTCCAGGTCAGACGCCTTCTTGCTAGTGTTCTCCAATTCTTAGTTCTCAAAGCTAGAGGATCTTTTTCTAGACCATCTAAGATTCGGTCTGCCCTTTCTTCGTGAGCCACCTGGTTGAGCTTTGAAGACTTTTTTAGTGGAGCGGTTTTAGTTCATTTTGACAAAGTGACCTGCCCATTTAATTCGTTGTATTTTGATGAAGTTAACAATGTCAGAACCTTTGTATGGTCGATAGAGCTCTAAATTTGATCTTCTTCGCCACGTTCCATTTTCCTGAATTCCTCCAAAAATAGATCTTAAAATCTTCCTTTCGTAGATACTGATCATGTTCTCATCTGTTCAAAACAGGGACCAAGTTTCACACGCATAAGTTTTTTAATATTGATCTTAAAAAACTTTTATACAATAGAACCTTTGTTTATTTTTTGATTAAACTCTATTTCATATATTTTCGTATTCTATCAAGACATCTATTAGCCACAATAATTCTCTTTTGGATTACTTAAACTATCGCCTTTCCTTAATCTTGGAAAAATGTCTACAAGAAAATATTTTATGAATCAAATAATCTGGTTAAAAAATATTTTTACATGATTGGCAATTTTTACTTCATTTAAAAAGAAATGTCAAATAATTTTTGAGGAAAAACATACACAATTTAGAGTTTTATTCATTTTATTAACATTTACCTATAAAATATATTTTTTACATATTTAAGGAAACAAAATATAAACTAGAAATTTGGTATGCATATCAACTGAAAGAAATCCATTAAAAATATAAAATCTTGCAAATATAAATGAAAAGAATTTAAAAATTAGACAAACATATTTTACAAAGGAAATGAATATGATTAATTTATAATATAATAGGCAATTTAAAATAATTTTATAGATACAACAAAGGAGAAAACATATTTAGATTCTATGACCAAATGTTAGGTGGTAAGGTTAAAAACTTATAAATATTTTACCGAATTTTAAGACAAGAGTTGAATTAATTGTGTTTTAAAAGTCGTTTCAGGAAATTAAAATTTCTCTTTTTCATTTTATATCACTATAGATGTGTTTCTTATTTTTATGTGTATATATCATTTTTTTATTAGTAATTCATCAAAAAAGAGAAAAAACAAAAATGAACCGAATGTAAATTAATATAAGAAAAAATTAACTAAATTATTGCAAACAAAACAA
>BMAV01022767.1:117210-200993 GCA_019973955.1 Trichonephila inaurata madagascariensis
TTGTATTAACACTGATCTTGAGATTCTGTGCAGTTTATTATTAATTCCTTAACTGCTGATTCAAAGTTACGCGAATTGTTCTCCAATGCTACTGTTTCCCACTAGATGCGAGTATTTTGATGTTTTTTTTTTCGGGGGGGGGGGGGAAGAAAAGGATTAAATAAGCAAATATCTTCTGAAATAAGTAAATTCTTTGTAAACACAGTCAAGGTTCTTTTATTGCATTCCAAAGCCTTCGGAATAATTTTATGGATAGCAATGCACAGAAAAAAATCGTACTTCGGAAAGACGTATATATACGTCCAGAAAATTAATGCTTTGGCTGAGCGAGACGCTTATATATGTTGGTGGCATATAAGAGGTTAAAGTCGTATTGTAGCTTTAGTAACAAAGTATAGTATTATTGAATTCACAATACATTTTTAATGTATGGAGGGGGCGCGCGATGAAAATGATAATTGAATATTGGGTCAAGAATATTGAAAGTTTGAGAAGCACTGGTGTAGTAGAATAGTTGTGGGAGTTCCTGTTTCCCGCAGGGAAACTAACCTCCATTTGCTTGTGATGTTAAATAGCTTTGGGTTGGCTTATTTTTCAAATCTTCGCCCAGTAATGTTTTTAAAATGAAATTAATAGAGAAATTAAGAGAAAAATTTTGAAAAAAGAATTACATTAAAGTGGAAAAATACATATATAATATTCCTTTTTACATTATATGTGAAAAGGAAGGACTGAAGCGGTTGCCCAGAATGGTTGCCCTTTTATTGGGATTAGCTTGCTTCGGCGGTTAACCAATCAGGTAGTAGTGTTTCGAGAGAAGCATTGGGTGAAGGTATCTTGAGTGCATAGATTCTGGCTGCCGAAGCGTTACCAGAGAGAGCAATGCTATTGGTCACCCTGCTCTTCTCCCATTGGATAAGAGCGAATGATCAACAGTAGATCGGAGGAAATGGACAAAATTTTGAAGTGGAGATGATGAGTTAGTGAAAAACTATAGAATAAAAGTTACAGCAAGATAAACTAACATGCATAGTATTTAATTAAAAAAAAGTTCTCTGAGATTCTAAAAAATTCTTATATTTATTTCAAGTATACAACATAACCACTGATTTATTTCTTTAAAGTAGATTTTATTTAAAAATAGGCTTGTATTGTTTTTCTTTTTTCTCATGTAGTAAATAAAAACATTATTTTAATCTGAATTTTCACAGTATTGAAGATTCATTATATTTTTACAATAGCAACATAATTTTGTAAAACAATTATCACATAACTTCAGACTATTTTTAATTTAATTTATGTACTTGTTGTTGTTACTTGTGCCACCTGATCGACAGTAACCTCTGAGAAAGGCCTACGAAACTCATCACGGCAAGTGGCTAGATTTACGCCTGTCGTTAGTCGTAACTTTGAGCACCAACAGGTTTCAGAACGATTTGGTTCAGCTGCACTCCAATTTTAAGGGCAAACACCCTGAGGTTGTCAGGGGCCTCCCACCTTTCTTCCCTTTCCAGAAACCTCACGAGATGACTTGCGGCTCGACAGCTATTTAGAATACCACTATGCGGTAAAGGCACAGTACATTTACAAACATCCATGCTTTCTCCGAAATTCAAACCTAGGTCAACGGCACAGCAGTCAACGTCACTAACAACTATACCGGATGAGTGGCTGGTTTCATATGTAATATAATCATTCATTATTAAGTGGTATAATTATAATTCATCATTTATAATTTATAATTATAATTCGTCATTTATAATTTATAATTATAATTCATAATTTATAATGTATAATTATAATTCATCATTTATAATTTATAATTATAATTCATAATTTATAATGTATAATTATAATTCTTCATTTGTATAATTATTAATTAACGTTTAAAAGTGGCAGTATAGAAATGCTATACATATAGAAAATAAAAATTTGTGTATATTTTCTACATGAAAAAAATGTGATATGTTCAAAATCACGTTACATTTTGATAGAAATAAGATTCATACACTTATTTAATAAAAAAAGAAAATAGTGCCCTAATTTTAAATCAATTTAAAATAGTATTCGTTTACTATTAATTGATACACATGAACATTTAATTCCTTACTCTAGAACTCATATAATTTATTTTGCTAAAATTTGCTTATTATGATAGTATTCTTTTAATTATAAATTCTCTTTAAATTCCTTAAAACTCTTCACATTGATGAAATCTTATTATTATCCTACCAAAAAATAATTCATTAATCAATCATATAATCTTTTATTTGCGGACATCAGTTTAAGTAAAGTAGCTTATAGTTATTTATTTTTATGACATAATTAAATGGATTACACATGGATCTTAATCGGAATTTTTAATCAATCCTTTATTAACAAAATGTGGGAAGACAATGTGTGGTTATTTGACTTGATGCATAAAAATGATTATCTTGCAGAAATATCGAAATTCCATGATTTAAAAATTAAAAAAAAACACTAAAAACCCACCAAAACAAAAACATTTCCCTTTTAATCAATATGATAAGCCTTAGTTTTTATAAATTGAAAACCAATTTTTTTCCGTGGTCTTTTTTGAACACGCATCTAGGTAAAATTTAATTTGAATAGAAATTCCAATTTTTTTTTAGCTCGATAATTGGTAAGTTGAGCTAATCTTGTTCATTGATGTCAGATTAACTTTTTAAAAATTCAAGTGCATTTATTTATTCCGAGCCACGTTTAATCACGCATTGAATCGAAATTTAATTACTGAAAGGAATAAAAATGGAATGTTTTATGGGTTGTTAGTTGACTGAATTGATTTAAATGACATTAAAGACAGTATTATGTCAGACATTTATTATTATTTACGATATTCAACCAAAATGAGGTTTTGGCAGAGGCATTGTTATGCATATAGATAGGAAATTTTAAATTCATATTTAAAATAGACTAAGCTAATATTAAAGAAAAATAAGATTTAATAAATAAAAGGCTCATAAATATACTTCATTTTTTAGAAAATTAATATGTTATGATGGAATAGATAGAATGGAAGAATAAAATGAATGGAAGGATAGAATGGAAATTCCATCTATAAAATAGTATATTATATCCCAATTTTAAATTGTAGTGCATAATAATTACTGATTTGAAAAAACGAATGTGGGAGTATTTTATTAATAAAATATCAGTAAGTACATAATTTATCAGAATTACATTAATAAGACAAATATTTCATAAATTATAAGATAATAAGAGTAATATTTTATTAAGTACGGTACAAACATCTGTTAAATGATTAGATTATAAGATGCACAATTATTTATTTTAACGAAACTGCAACTAGTAGTTAAAATTAACCTACATTGATAGGAATTTACATTCCTCGCTTAGTATTCTACTAAAATACTTAATGCTTTAAGCATACTGAGTTAAAAATGAGTTTCTAATCGAAACCATCAACTGGAGAGTATACAGTTTTTTTTCTAACAGAAGTAAGGATTGTTGCAAATTAATTAAGTCAGAAGGTTCAGTAAACATCGATACAACTGTTTTTAATTTTACAATATTGTAACCTATTGAAAAGATTAGTTACGCAAAAAGTGTCTTAAAATAGCGCAGTTGTTATTTTACTAATCCCTTGCTAGTATCGCTTGAATCCAGTTCGGGCAACTACTACGCGCAGTATTGTGATGCCCGAACTGACGTCGGGCAGGAGAAAAATTAATGTTTCTATTTGGGGAAGCCCGAGCTGAGTTCGTTTCTATTCTAGGATACTTAATTCACTATTTTCCTAATAGATGGGAGGTGTTGATATATACATAGTTGATCAGCATCCTACAGACAACCCAGTTGCAAGAAAACGCGAGATAAAAAATATTACCAAAAGATATTTTTCCATCTCCTAGACCAGGCATATTATAATTCCTTCATTATTTTTAACTCAGCATGCGGTGCTAAAAGTAATATGAACCACATAATAGCAATTGTCGAACAGAATAAGCCAAATGTTCAGCTACCATAACCAGGGCGTTCTAGTGTAAGCTTGCTGCGCCTCACAGGTCGACACTTTCCAGAAAACATTCCACCAACAGGAAAAAATCTACTCCAACGAGACAGTGGCTTACATGCTGTCGTAAAAGCTATGAAAAGGGGGAGAGGATAAGATGTGAGACACGAGTTTGTTGCAAAGAGTGCGATATGGGTTTGTGTGCAGCACCGTGTTTTGGGATATACCATACTGAAAAAGATTTGTTAAATTTATGTATTGAAAATCATATTGTTGTGTTTTTATATTGTATTATACTAGTTATATTATATTTAGATTCAAAAATTTTTGTTTAATTTGCTCTAATTGAATAAGATGTGTGTGTAATCCATTACTTTTTTATGTGTATGTAAAAATTATATATAAATATAGTAGTTATGGCATTTGAAACTTTATTTTTGTTATAAAAAACCATTTTCTAACTTTTATAATAATATAAAGAAGAAAATTAAACAGCCAAAAAAAAGTTTTCCGTTTTTGATTCCTTTTTCTGAAATATATGTCACAGTTAAGGGGTTAAAACAAATTTATCTACGTACTTTTTTCCCGTTCACACTTAAAATTAGAACTAATTAACAGAAAATAACTCCCTACATCTTTAAAAGATTTACCTTAAGAAAGCCCATTTTAATCGCTTAACATGTTGTTTTCCTCCTGTCCCAAACTATCGGCAATGTAGTTTTCTATCTATAAATATTAACTGCAGGCAAGTATAAATAACTTTACTGCTATCCCATTATTTTCCTTGCAGTGTTATGCAATGATATACAGTTCTCATTCGAAATGGTGCATTGTATTTTTTTGTTAAATGGCAAAAAGCCTTTCTGAATGTTGTTTAAAAATTATAGAAGCCAATTGTTTAAATTATGTAAGCAAATGCAACATATGGTAATTCAAAGTAAGGTCAAAAAGCTCCCGGAATAGGTCAATTACAAATTATTAAACAATAGAACAATGATTTAATCTTATGGCCTTCAAGGTACTACCCTCCTGCATCTACTCACTTGTTCCAGAGTTCGTATAACAGTTCTAAACATCCCTTAAGTCAGTGCTTCTCAAGCTTTTAATACTTGCGACCCAATATTAAACCACAATTTTCATCGCGCCCCCTCCCATACAATAACAATGCATTGAATTCAATAATATTATACTTTGACGCTAAAACTACAACGCAACTTTAACCTCTTAAGTGCCTACGGCTATATAAACGTCTCACGCTCAGCATGTGCGTTAATTGCCCTGGACGTATACATACGTCTTTCCAAAGTACGATCTTTTCTGCACACTGTTATCCATAAAATTATTCTTAAGGCTTTAGAATGCAATAAAATGACCTTGACAGAGTTTGCGACAGATTTACTTACTTCAGAGGATTTACTTATTTATTCCTTTTCTACCCCCCAACTTTCGTAATACACCACATACGCTCACCTGCTTGTTAAAAAACGGGGGCATTGGGGAGCGAATCGCGTAATTTTTAATCGGCATTTAAGTGATTAATTATAAACCATACAAACTATCAAGATAAGTGTTAATTTTTGAAAACTTTTATATATGACAAGCCCATGGGGTCACTGGTAATTATTATTAAACTTGTTCTTAACTTTTAGTATTGTTAAATTAATTATAAAATACATTGCGCAGTACTCATATATTTATAAGTGTATTTATATCAGTGCAAATGTATTTTTTATTTTTTATTATGCTAGAGCATTTTTCATTTGCTTATTTTGAGTAAATTAAGAATTTTCTTAAATAATCGTTTATTTTCGATTTCCCAATATGCTCGCGCCCCCTCATAGGGTTATCACGTATCCCTAGGGAGGGAGGCCCCACAGTTTGAGAAACGCTGTCTTAAGTCCATTTTTTGAGAAGTCTTTTATGTTGCTCCGTCGCATTTTGGATCAACTCATCTGATTCTACAAAATGATGTCTCTTTAATTTCATTTTAGCCATGGAAACAGGTAAAACTCCTCTGGTTCTGGAATCGTTTCCATGTGATTACTTCTGCATGCCGAGCATCTCAGAAGGTGATTTCTTGAACAAAACACAGAATTTCATATTTTCACGCTGCTCCAAAGACCACATTGTAAAATCCAACGAATGTAAAATTCGCTTTGTCAGAAAGGATCTACAGCTAACGCCAACAATACAGGAAATGAATTCCAGGGGGCTGTGCGTTTTCCTTATTAATGCTGCCAACCCCCAAAACAGATATATCCCCTCCAGTGAATGCGTAAATGTAGAGGACCAATCCAGGATCCTTTTGACTCTAGTAGTGTTAAGTAGGGATGGCGATTCTTTCTGAAAAAAATCGATTTTTAAATCGATTCGAATCGTAATCTGATGAATCGATTCACAAAAAAAATCAAGAAACTAAAAAATCGATTTTTTTTTCACGTCTGCATTTTCAATGTAAATATAAATCCATTTTATGTAAAAAAAGAAAAAAAGATACCATAATAAATGATCTCTTATCAGTAAAATCAGGAATTTTTTTAGTTCAGGGAATTCGATAATTACAATTATTTTTATTACTATATCAAAGAGTATCAGGTATGAAAGAAAACATTTATTTTCTAAATGTAATTGTTACATTAAAAAGTTTAGAAAATAGATAATATAGCTTATAGTTCTCTATGCTTAATATCTAAGCTTTTTAAAAATAACAGTCTGTCAAGTCTACTGGAATCCAAGCGGTTCCACTCATTACTTGCGATGTTGCCAGCAATCGAAAAAAAGCGCTCACAAGGAACAGATGATCCAACGATACTCATAAACATCATGGCTATTGAGTGAACGGGATGATAAATAGTTTTTTTGTTCTTGCCAGTAAAGTATAGGATCATACTTCAAGTGCACAACTGCTTGCGAGATAAATGGTTTTTAAATTTTTCGTTTAAGCCCTGAATTTCCAGTGCATTCAACTGATTTTAAGCAATTTTATGGTTTTTACCAAAACAGAAAAAATCGAATGTCGATTTTCAAGGATAAAATGTTGATTCAATGAATCCATTCAGTGCTACATATCGATTTAAAAAATCGTTTTTTTTTTTCTGCCCAAGAAATCGATTTTTCGATTAATCGATCTCAGATCGCCATCCCTAGTGTTAAGTCGGAAGTATTTCAAGAAATGAAAATGTTGACTCAATATACCAATAAAAAATCGAAATAAACTAGAAAACAAGTTTTGGCTTATATTATAAATAATATTATAATCTATACATTAAGTTACTCTGAATACACTTCGGGAATTAAAAAAGTAATAAATTTGGTATATTCATCCATAAGAATAAATTATTCTAAGTAAAACTTTGTTTTTTACTGTTTTGAGTGGTTTAGTTTGATATTCAATCGCGTAATTAGTATCTCCGTTGATACAGAAATAAACTAATATTTTTGCTTATATGTCGTTTGATATATATAATAAATATAATATTACCTCAAGTTCCTTACAAATATTACGCAATAATTGTTTTCATTAACATAATATATAAAGTATAGAGTGAAAAACAGATTAAAAACTATCAATTTATTTTCTTTAAAGGAAACAATTTAGATGTTATTTTCTTTTATAATTGGTACATTTTTCATAATTCTTCAAGTGTAATCAGCTATAAGCTGAAAATAAAACAACAATGTTATATAAGCGACTCAATTTTATTGTTTCTGAAGGCAAAGTCCTG
Source organism: Trichonephila inaurata madagascariensis (assembly GCA_019973955.1). NCBI lineage: Eukaryota > Metazoa > Arthropoda > Arachnida > Araneae > Nephilidae > Trichonephila > Trichonephila inaurata. Next base: position 124,933 of record BMAV01022767.1, read on the forward strand.
TTTTTAAAGGACGTCGATTTTTTTCTATTTTATAGTCCAACAACGAATGGCTTTTACTTTCATTCAAAGAGCTAATGAATATTACAGGGCTTGAAGTTTTTTTTAAAACAAAGATAAGCTCCAGACAGCTTTAGAATTTTCCCGCCATTATAGAGACCAATCGTTCTAAAAATTCCACGAAAAAGAAAGAATTAAAGTATAACTTCTATCTATATAAATGTGAATAAAGAAAAAAATGGACGTATTTAAGCTTCTTTTGCCTTTTGACATTTTACTAAACCCACCATCATCATCAAAGAATAAATGACTTAGTCACCGGTATGACAAGAATATATTTTTGAATACCATGCTGGATAAAAACGTTTTGCTTTTATAAGAATTCTAGATTTCATATTTCTTTTTACCTTTATCTTTTATGATTAAAAGATGCAATCTATTTAGATGAGTACCCTAGAATGGTGTTTTCTAACAATCCTTTATTTAAGCTTGTTTTTGGTTATAGTGTACCCTCTAAGCATGCCCAAATAATAGGTAGGATTAAATGTGTACCTAAGGCCGTGGGTGGTTTAGTGGTTAGAGCATCGAACTCCAGACCAGAAGGCTTGGGTTTGATGCCTGGTCCCTCCGAGTACACACGGAGTACGTGTTCGTTAAATCAATGGTCCGAAAGTCTTGTGGGAGGTCACTACAGATACAATGTGCTGGAGAATATTTTCCTCTTTTCTAGCTCATGCCTAAATTGTAAAAGGGGAGATTGATAGTATCACCATCTATAGCGTACAAGTGAAACCTGTGTCTCATGCTCTGGCAACTTTCCTTCTTTCTCTACGGAAAGAACACGCGCGATAACAAAAACAAATGTGTACCCTCAGAGTAAAATTAGTTTTTAAACTAATGGTTTCTTAGAAAAATTGAAGAGTGTTATAAATAAGTCAAAAACTTTTGAAATAGTTTTTAAAACTGTAAAAGAGATGAAGATAATGAATTATGTTAACTTACATTGTCCTTTAATGTGAAAAGTTTCAGAAAATATCGTTTAAGGTTACTCTTATATCATACATAATGCAAATATAAGTATAAATTGAGCGTTACATTGACTTTTTAAATATCATTTGAAGTTTTTATTTTATTAAAAGATTTAAGGCGTTTGTTTTTGATACAGGTGTGTCTTTTTCTACATTATACAGTTAATTATACTACTCACAGTTCATAATACAATACATTTCTAGTACTCATTAAGGAACAGTTTTACATTGCTTACAGTCCTGATTACGATTTTATATATCAACTAGAAAATTTCAATTGCTTTCTGTTTATTTATGAGTTTAGTTTAAGTAACTGGCGTAAATATCTTCACCATTTAAAAAGAATTTTTCATGTTTTGGATAAAATCAATATCAATGAGATTCCAGGTTCATTTTATTTCTGTGGATTATGGATCAAAAAATTTCAATTTGTTTATGCATATTTTCAAATATGTTTATCTTTTTAAACATAATATCACCATTCGCATACAAAATTTCCTAAAAAGTAATCTAATAAAATCTATTTAAATAAATGAGTAATTTATCTGTAAAGCTGGCTTTCTGTATAGTAGAAATCATTAGACTTTGGATTCAATTCATAGTAACTATAAATATAAAGCTTAGAATACCTAGCTTTTATTTTTAAAGTATAAATTCTACTTATATCTTTTGCATTTGCATTAATTATTATGACATTATTAATCAAAATTGGACCGTGTATGATAAATTCAAAAACATGGTACTGCATATAACTCAACATCGCAATCTGGACAGTAGAATCTTGTTTCTCTTCTTATCTTCTTCCTTTTACTGTCTCTCTCTGAGCAGCAAATAATACACTGTCGTGTTGCATTAGTTGTCTTCTCTGTTGGGGGAATGTAGTCAACAAAGGGTCTTTCAGACCAGCGTATAGGGGGATCAACAGAAAGACAGACTTTTAGCAGAAAACTCCCCCGAGTGGTACTTTTCAATAATTTGAAACCATAAAAAGTCCATGTGAAATAATTCGGGAAAGATGGATTGCACAGTGTAAATTTTCACAGTGCCCGAGTTACACTCGGGATGAGCCAGGATGGAACGTTTTGCCTGCCCGCGCTTAGCTCGGGAAAAGCCGGGAATGGGTTTATATCAATGACCAAAGCTTTTAATGAATTTAATAAATTCATACTTATGTGCCAAAAAAAATATTTGGTGCCAAAACTAAACTTTTAATAATATGTTAATTACAAAGATTTTTTTTAAAAACAAAAATAATAATCTTCAAAAAAAAATGTTTCGTAAATATTTTGGCACAACATTAATAAACATTAAATATAAGATTTATTATAATTTCTTGATTTTTATAGAAACTATTTTCAAAGGCAAGTACGAAATATGAAGAAACAAAAATTCTTACGAAAATTCTAGGCCTCATTTATTTTTGTTTGTTCAAAATGTTTGCAATAAATAAAAAATGTCTCTTTCTTTCTTCACATCACACTTATTTCAACTTTTTTCAATTACATGTGTTGTTTCATTTTTAATCTCATAAATTACGTTAAAGTTACTATTCTCTGCTGTTCTCTGTGGTCATTGATATCGGGTTTAAGTATTCCTCTTTTTCTCACTAATTGCATAGAAGTAAAAAAATATTTAAATATTGCTTAGCGTTACTAGATATATTTTTATTCTTTGAAACTCTTTTCTTTTTTCTAGCTGAAAGAATTTGATTAAAAAAGTTATTATCCTTAAAAAAAATTACAATTTGTTAGTAAAAGAATTAAACTACTTTTATCTATGAAAATCAATATTGTTTTGTTTGCAATAATTTAGTTAATTTTTTCTTATATTAATTTATATTCGGTTCATTTTTGTTTTTCTCTCTTTTGATGAATTACTAATAAAAAATATGATACATACATAAAAATAAGAAACACATCTATAGTGATATAAAATGAAAAAGAGAAATTTTAATTTCCTGAAACGACTTTTAAAATACAAATAATTCAACTCTTGTCTTAAAATTCGATAAAATATTTATAAATTTTTAACCTTACCACCTAACATTTGCTCATAGAATCTAAATATGTTTTCTCCTTTGTTGTATCTATAAAATTATTTTAAATTGCCTATTATATTAAAAATTAAGCATATTCATTTCCTTTGTAAAATATATTTGTCTAATTTTTAAATTCTTTTCATTCATATTTGCAAAATTTTATTTTTTAATGGATTTCTTTCATTTGATATGCATACCAAATTTCTAGTTTATATTTTGTTTCCTTAAATATGTAAAAAAATATATTTATTGGTAAATGTTAATACAATGAATAAAACTCTAAATTGTATGTTTTTCCTCAAAAATTATTTGACATTTCTTTTTAGATGAATGTAAAAATTGCCAATCATTTAAAAATATTTTATAACCAAATTATTTGATTCATAAAATATTTTCTTATAGTCATTTTTCCAAGATTAAGCAAAGGCGATAGTTTAAGTAATCCAAAAGAGAATTACTATGACTATATATAATAGATGTCTTAATGGAATACGAAAATGTATGAAATAGAGTTTAATCAAAAAATAAACAAAGGTTCTGTTGTATAAAAGTTTTTTAAGATCAATATTAAAATTTGTGCATGCGAAATTTGGTCCCTGTTTCGAACAGATGAGAACATGATCAGTATTAACGAAAGGAAGATTTTAAGATATATTTTTAGAAGAATTCAGGAAAATGGAACTTGGTAAAGAAGATAAAATTTAGAGCTCTATCGCGATAGAGCTCTAAATTTGATCTTCTTCGCCACCGTTCCTTTTTCCCTTTAAATTTTCCCAAAAAAATTTGATTTTTAAAAATTTTCCCTTTTCGTAGAAAACTGATCATGTTCTCATCTGTTAAAAAAGGGGACCTTTTTCAACCCCAAATTTTTTTAATAATATTGATTTTTAAAAATTTTTTATACAAAAAACCCTTTTTGTTTTTTTTTTTTGATTAAACTCTATTTCATATATTTCGTATTTTTATCAAGCATCTATTAGCCACCAAAATTTCTTTTTGATTATTTAAACCCACCCCTTTTCCTTAATTTTTGAAAATGTCTACAAGAAAATATTTTATGAATCAAATAATCTGGTTAAAAAATATTTTTACATGATTGGCAATTTTTACTTCATTTAAAAAATTAAAATTTTTTAAAAAAAATTAAATTTGTTTTAATTTTTTATTTTTACCTATAAAATATATTTTTTACATATTTAAGGAAACAAAATATAAACTAGAAATTTGGTATGCATATCAACTGAAAGAAATCCATTAAAAATATAAAATCTTGCAAATATAAATGAAAAGAATTTAAAAATTAGACAAACATATTTTACAAAGGAAATGAATATGATTAATTTATAATATAATAGGCAATTTAAAATAATTTTATAGATACAACAAAGGAGAAAACATATTTAGATTCTATGACCAAATGTTAGGTGGTAAGGTTAAAAACTTATAAATATTTTACCGAATTTTAAGACAAGAGTTGAATTAATTGTGTTTTAAAAGTCGTTTCAGGAAATTAAAATTTCTCTTTTTCATTTTATATCACTATAGATGTGTTTCTTATTTTTATGTGTATATATCATTTTTTTATTAGTAATTCATCAAAAAAGAGAAAAAAAAAAAATGAACCGAATGTAAATTAATATAAGAAAAAATTAACTAAATTATTGCAAACAAAACAATATTGATTTTCATAGATAAAAGTAGTTTAATTCTTTTACTAACAAATTGTAATTTTTAAAGGATAATAACTTTTTTAATCAAATTCTTTCAGCTAGAAAAAAGAAAAGAGTTTCAAAGAATAAAAATATATCTAGTAACGCTAAGCAATATTTAAATATTTTTTTACTTCTATGCAATTAGTGAGAAAAAAGGAATACTTAAACCCGATATCAACGACCACAGAGAACAGCAGAGAATAGTAACTTTAACGTAATTTATGAGATTAAAAATGAAACAACACATGTAATTGAAAAAAGTTGAAATAAGTGTGATGTGAAGAAAAAAAAAGAGACATTTTTTATTTATTGCAAACATTTTGAACAAACAAAAATAAATGAGGCCTAGAATTTTCGTAAGAATTTTTGTTTCTTCATATTTCGTACTTGCCTTTGAAAATAGTTTCTATAAAAATCAAGAAATTATAATAAATCTTATATTTAATGTTTATTAATGTTGTGCCAAAATATTTACGAAACATTTTTTTTTGAAGATTATTATTTTTGTTTTTAAAAAAAATCTTTGTAATTAACATATTATTAAAAGTTTAGTTTTGGCACCAAATATTTTTTTTGGCACATAAGTATGAATTTATTAAATTCATTAAAAGCTTTGGTCATTGATATAAACCCATTCCCGGCTTTTCCCGAGCTAAGCGCGGGCAGGCAAAACGTTCCATCCTGGCTCATCCCGAGTGTAACTCGGGCACTGTGAAAATTTACACTGTGCAATCCATCTTTCCCGAATTATTTCACATGGACTTTTTATGGTTTCAAATTATTGAAAAGTACCACTCGGGGGAGTTTTCTGCTAAAAGTCTGTCTTTCTGTTGATCCCCCTATACGCTGGTCTGAAAGACCCTTTGTTGACTACATTCCCCCAACAGAGAAGACAACTAATGCAACACGACAGTGTATTATTTGCTGCTCAGAGAGAGACAGTAAAAGGAAGAAGATAAGAAGAGAAACAAGATTCTACTGTCCAGATTGCGATGTTGAGTTATATGCAGTACCATGTTTTTGAATTTATCATACACGGTCCAATTTTGATTAATAATGTCATAATAATTAATGCAAATGCAAAAGATATAAGTAGAATTTATACTTTAAAAATAAAAGCTAGGTATTCTAAGCTTTATATTTATAGTTACTATGAATTGAATCCAAAGTCTAATGATTTCTACTATACAGAAAGCCAGCTTTACAGATAAATTACTCATTTATTTAAATAGATTTTATTAGATTACTTTTTAGGAAATTTTGTATGCGAATGGTGATATTATGTTTAAAAAGATAAACATATTTGAAAATATGCATAAACAAATTGAAATTTTTTGATCCATAATCCACAGAAATAAAATGAACCTGGAATCTCATTGATATTGATTTTATCCAAAACATGAAAAATTCTTTTTAAATGGTGAAGATATTTACGCCAGTTACTTAAACTAAACTCATAAATAAACAGAAAGCAATTGAAATTTTCTAGTTGATATATAAAATCGTAATCAGGACTGTAAGCAATGTAAAACTGTTCCTTAATGAGTACTAGAAATGTATTGTATTATGAACTGTGAGTAGTATAATTAACTGTATAATGTAGAAAAAGACACACCTGTATCAAAAACAAACGCCTTAAATCTTTTAATAAAATAAAAACTTCAAATGATATTTAAAAAGTCAATGTAACGCTCAATTTATACTTATATTTGCATTATGTATGATATAAGAGTAACCTTAAACGATATTTTCTGAAACTTTTCACATTAAAGGACAATGTAAGTTAACATAATTCATTATCTTCATCTCTTTTACAGTTTTAAAAACTATTTCAAAAGTTTTTGACTTATTTATAACACTCTTCAATTTTTCTAAGAAACCATTAGTTTAAAAACTAATTTTACTCTGAGGGTACACATTTGTTTTTGTTATCGCGCGTGTTCTTTCCGTAGAGAAAGAAGGAAAGTTGACAGAGCATGAGACACAGGTTTCACTTGTACGCTATAGATGGTGATACTATCAATCTCCCCTTTTACAATTTAGGCATGAGCTAAAAAAAGGGGAAAATTTTTCCCCACAATTTTCTGTAGTGACCCCCCCACAAATTTCCCGGCCCATTGTTTAACAAACACGTACTCCGTGTTTTCCCGGGAGGGACCCGGCATCAAACCCCAACCTTCTGGTCGGGTTCGATCTCAACCCTAAACCACCCACGGCCTTAGGTACACATTTAATCCTACCTATTATTTGGGCATGCTTAGAGGGTACACTATAACCAAAAACAAGCTTAAATAAAGGATTGTTAGAAAACACCATTCTAGGGTACTCATCTAAATAGATTGCATCTTTTAATCATAAAAGATAAAGGTAAAAAGAAATATGAAATCTAGAATTCTTATAAAAGCAAAACGTTTTTATCCAGCATGGTATTCAAAAATATATTCTTGTCATACCGGTGACTAAGTCATTTATTCTTTGATGATGATGGTGGGTTTAGTAAAATGTCAAAAGGCAAAAGAAGCTTAAATACGTCCATTTTTTTCTTTATTCACATTTATATAGATAGAAGTTATACTTTAATTCTTTCTTTTTCGTGGAATTTTTAGAACGATTGGTCTCTATAATGGCGGGAAAATTCTAAAGCTGTCTGGAGCTTATCTTTGTTTTAAAAAAAACTTCAAGCCCTGTAATATTCATTAGCTCTTTGAATGAAAGTAAAAGCCATTCGTTGTTGGACTATAAAATAGAAAAAAATCGACGTCCTTTAAAAACAGGACTTTGCCTTCAGAAACAATAAAATTGAGTCGCTTATATAACATTGTTGTTTTATTTTCAGCTTATAGCTGATTACACTTGAAGAATTATGAAAAATGTACCAATTATAAAAGAAAATAACATCTAAATTGTTTCCTTTAAAGAAAATAAATTGATAGTTTTTAATCTGTTTTTCACTCTATACTTTATATATTATGTTAATGAAAACAATTATTGCGTAATATTTGTAAGGAACTTGAGGTAATATTATATTTATTATATATATCAAACGACATATAAGCAAAAATATTAGTTTATTTCTGTATCAACGGAGATACTAATTACGCGATTGAATATCAAACTAAACCACTCAAAACAGTAAAAAACAAAGTTTTACTTAGAATAATTTATTCTTATGGATGAATATACCAAATTTATTACTTTTTTAATTCCCGAAGTGTATTCAGAGTAACTTAATGTATAGATTATAATATTATTTATAATATAAGCCAAAACTTGTTTTCTAGTTTATTTCGATTTTTTATTGGTATATTGAGTCAACATTTTCATTTCTTGAAATACTTCCGACTTAACACTAGGGATGGCGATCTGAGATCGATTAATCGAAAAATCGATTTCTTGGGCAGAAAAAAAAAAACGATTTTTTAAATCGATATGTAGCACTGAATGGATTCATTGAATCAACATTTTATCCTTGAAAATCGACATTCGATTTTTCTGTTTTTTGTAAAAAACCCCTAAAATTGCTTAAAATCAGTTGAATGCACTGGAAATTCAGGGCTTAAACGAAAAATTTAAAAACCATTTATCTCGCAAGCAGTTGTGCACTTGAAGTATGATCCTATACTTTACTGGCAAGAACAAAAAAACTATTTATCATCCCGTTCACTCAATAGCCATGATGTTTATGAGTATCGTTGGATCATCTGTTCCTTGTGAGCGCTTTTTTTCGATTGCTGGCAACATCGCAAGTAATGAGTGGAACCGCTTGGATTCCAGTAGACTTGACAGACTGTTATTTTTAAAAAGCTTAGATATTAAGCATAGAGAACTATAAGCTATATTATCTATTTTCTAAACTTTTTAATGTAACAATTACATTTAGAAAATAAATGTTTTCTTTCATACCTGATACTCTTTGATATAGTAATAAAAATAATTGTAATTATCGAATTCCCTGAACTAAAAAAATTCCTGATTTTACTGATAAGAGATCATTTATTATGGTATCTTTTTTTCTTTTTTTACATAAAATGGATTTATATTTACATTGAAAATGCAGACGTGAAAAAAAAATCGATTTTTTAGTTTCTTGATTTTTTTTGTGAATCGATTCATCAGATTACGATTCGAATCGATTTAAAAATCGATTTTTTTCAGAAAGAATCGCCATCCCTACTTAACACTACTAGAGTCAAAAGGATCCTGGATTGGTCCTCTACATTTACGCATTCACTGGAGGGGATATATCTGTTTTGGGGGTTGGCAGCATTAATAAGGAAACGCACAGCCCCCTGGAATTCATTTCCTGTATTGTTGGCGTTAGCTGTAGATCCTTTCTGACAAAGCGAATTTTACATTCGTTGGATTTTACAATGTGGTCTTTGGAGCAGCGTGAAAATATGAAATTCTGTGTTTTGTTCAAGAAATCACCTTCTGAGATGCTCGGCATGCAGAAGTAATCACATGGAAACGATTCCAGAACCAGAGGAGTTTTACCTGTTTCCATGGCTAAAATGAAATTAAAGAGACATCATTTTGTAGAATCAGATGAGTTGATCCAAAATGCGACGGAGCAACATAAAGACTTCTCAAAAAATGGACTTAAGACAGCGCTCAAATTGGGCCCCCTTTAAGGGTGTGATAACCCTAGGGGGGCGGAGTTTTGGGGAAAATCGAAAATAAACGATTATTTAAGAAAATTCTTAATTTACTCAAAATAAGCAAATAAAAATGCTCTAGCATAATAAAAAATAAAAAATACATTTGCACTGATATAAATACACTTATAAATATATGAGTACTGCGCAATGTTTTTTTATAAAATTAAACCTAAAATTTAAAAGAACAATTTTAAAATAAAAATTACCAGTGCCCCCAGGGGTTTTCATATAAAAAAAATTTTAAAAAATTAACACTTATTTGAAGTTTGTATGGTTTATAATTAATCACTTAAATGCCGATTTTCCATTCCCCCCCCCCGTTTTTAACAAGCAGGTGAGGTATGTGGTTTATTACGAAAGGGGGGGTAGAAAAGGAATAAATAATAAATCCTCTAAGTAAGTAAACTGCCCAAACCTGTCAAGGTCATTTTATTGCATTCAAAGCCTTGGAAAAATTTTAGGGAAAACCGTGTGCAGAAAAGATCGTATTTTTTGGAAAGACGTATGTATACGTCAGGGCAATCGCACATGCTGAGCGTGAGACTTTATATAGCCGTGGCATTAAGAGGTTTAAAAAATTTGGTTGTGTTTTAAAAGTTATTATTATTGAATTCAATCATTGTTATTGTATGGGGGGGGGCGATGGTGGTTTTAATATTGGGTCCAAGTAAAAAGCGAGAAGCACAGACTTAAGGGATGTTTAGAACGTTTTAAACCTGGAACAATGGTAATGCAGGGGGGGTGTACCGAAGGCCCCTAAGATTAAATCATTGTTCTATTGTTTAATAATTTGTAATTGACCTATTCCGGGAGCTTTTTGACCTTACTTTGAATTACCAATGTTGCATTTGATTACATAATTTAAACAATTGGCTTGTATAATTTTTAAACAACATTCAGAAAGGCTTTTTGCCATTTAACAAAAAAATGCAATGCACCATTTCGAATGAGAACTGTATATCATTGCATAATACTTCAAGGAAAATAATGGGATAGCAGTAAAGTTATTTATACTTGCCTGTAGTTAATATTTATAGATAGAAAATACAGCCGATAGTTTGGGACAGGAGGAAAACAACATGTTAAGCGATTAAAATGGGCTTTCTTAAGGTAAATCTTTTAAAGATGTAGGGAGTTATTTTCTGTTAATTAGTTCTAATTTTAAGTGTGAACGGGAAAAAAGTACGTAGATAAATTTTTTTAACCCCTTAACTGTGACATATATTTCAGAAAAAGGAATCAAAAACGGAAAACTTTTTTTTGGCTGTTTAATTTTCTTCTTTATATTATTATAAAAGTTAGAAAATGGTTTTTTATAACAAAATTAAAGTTTCAAATGCCATAACTGCTGTATTTATATATAATTTTTACATACACATAAAAAAGTAATGGATTACACACACATCTTATTGAATTAGAGCAAATTAAACAAAAATTTTTGAATCTAAATATAATATAACTAGTATAATACAATATAAAAACACAACAATATGATTTTCAATACATAAATTTAACAAATCTTTTTCAGTATGGTATATCCCAAAACACGGTGCTGCACACAAACCCATATCGCACTCTTTGCAACAAACTCGTGTCTCACATCTTATCCTCTCCCCTTTTCATAGCTTTTACGACAGCATGTAAGCCACTGTCTCGTTGGAGTAGATTTTTTCCTGTTGGTGGAATGTTTTCTGGAAAGTGTCGACCTGTGAGGCGCAGCAAGCTTACACTAGAACGCCCTGGTTATGGTAGCTGAACATTTGGCTTATTCTGTTCGACAATTGCTATTATGTGGTTCATATTACTTTTAGCACCGCATGCTGAGTTAAAAATAATGAAGGAATTATAATATGCCTGGTCTAGGAGATGGAAAAATATCTTTTGGTAATATTTTTTATCTCGCGTTTTCTTGCAACTGGGTTGTCTGTAGGATGCTGATCAACTATGTATATATCAACACCTCCCATCTATTAGGAAAATAGTGAATTAAGTATCCTAGAATAGAAACGAACTCAGCTCGGGCTTCCCCAAATAGAAACATTAATTTTTCTCCTGCCCGACGTCAGTTCGGGCATCACAATACTGCGCGTAGTAGTTGCCCGAACTGGATTCAAGCGATACTAGCAAGGGATTAGTAAAATAACAACTGCGCTATTTTAAGACACTTTTTGCGTAACTAATCTTTTCAATAGGTTACAATATTGTAAAATTAAAAACAGTTGTATCGATGTTTACTGAACCTTCTGACTTAATTAATTTGCAACAATCCTTACTTCTGTTAGAAAAAAAACTGTATACTCTCCAGTTGATGGTTTCGATTAGAAACTCATTTTTAACTCAGTATGCTTAAAGCATTAAGTATTTTAGTAGAATACTAAGCGAGGAATGTAAATTCCTATCAATGTAGGTTAATTTTAACTACTAGTTGCAGTTTCGTTAAAATAAATAATGTGCATCTTTTAATCTAATCATTTAACAGATGTTTGTACCGTACTTAATAAAATATTATTCTTATTATCTTATAATTTATGAAATATTTGTCTTATTAATGTAATTCTGATAAATTATGTACTTACTGATATTTTATTAATAAAATATTCCCCATTGGTTTTTCAAATCAGTAATTATTATGCACTACAATTTAAAATTGGATATAATATACTTATTTTATAGATGGAATTTCCATTCTATCCTTCCATTCATTTTATTCTTCCATTCTATCTATTCCATCATAACATATTAATTTTCTAAAAAATGAAGTATATTTATGAGCCTTTTATTTATTAAATTTATTTTTCTTTAATATTAGTTTAGTCTATTTTAAATATGAATTTAAAATTTCCTATCTATATGCATAACAATGCCTCTGCCAAAACCTCATTTTGGTTGAATATCGTAAATAATAATAAATGTCTGACATAATACTGTCTTTAATGTCATTTAAATCAATTCAGTCAACTAACAACCCATAAAACATTCCATTTTTATTCCTTTCAGTAATTAAATTTCGATTCAATGCGTGATTAAACGTGGCTCGGAATAAATAAATGCACTTGAATTTTTAAAAAGTTAATCTGACATCAATGAACAAGATTAGCTCAACTTACCAATTATCGAGCTAAAAAAAATTGGAATTTCTATTCAAATTAAATTTTACCTAGATGCGTGTTCAAAAAGACCACGGAAAAAAATTGGTTTTCAATTTATAAAAACTAAGGCTTATCATATTGATTAAAAGGGAAATGTTTTTGTTTTGGTGGGTTTTTAGTGTTTTTTTTTAATTTTTAAATCATGGAATTTCGATATTTCTGCAAGATAATCATTTTTATGCATCAAGTCAAATAACCACACATTGTCTTCCCACATTTTGTTAATAAAGGATTGATTAAAAATTCCGATTAAGATCCATGTGTAATCCATTTAATTATGTCATAAAAATAAATAACTATAAGCTACTTTACTTAAACTGATGTCCGCAAATAAAAGATTATATGATTGATTAATGAATTATTTTTTGGTAGGATAATAATAAGATTTCATCAATGTGAAGAGTTTTAAGGAATTTAAAGAGAATTTATAATTAAAAGAATACTATCATAATAAGCAAATTTTAGCAAAATAAATTATATGAGTTCTAGAGTAAGGAATTAAATGTTCATGTGTATCAATTAATAGTAAACGAATACTATTTTAAATTGATTTAAAATTAGGGCACTATTTTCTTTTTTTATTAAATAAGTGTATGAATCTTATTTCTATCAAAATGTAACGTGATTTTGAACATATCACATTTTTTTCATGTAGAAAATATACACAAATTTTTATTTTCTATATGTATAGCATTTCTATACTGCCACTTTTAAACGTTAATTAATTTTAACAAATGAAGAAAATAATTATAATTAAAAATTTTGAATTTATTAAATTTAAATGATAAATTTAAAATTTATACATTATAAATTATGAATTATAATTATAAATTATAAATGACGAATTATAATTATAAATTATAAATGATGAATTATAATTATACCACTTAATAATGAATGATTATATTACATATGAAACCAGCCACTCATCCGGTATAGTTGTTAGTGACGTTGACTGCTGTGCCGTTGACCTAGGTTTGAATTTCGGAGAAAGCATGGATGTTTGTAAATGTACTGTGCCTTTACCGCATGGTGGTATTCTAAATAGCTGTCGAGCCGCAAGTCATCTCGTGAGGTTTCTGGAAAGGGAAGAAAGGTGGGAGGCCCCTGACAACCTCAGGGTGTTTGCCCTTAAAATTGGAGTGCAGCTGAACCAAATCGTTCTGAAACCTGTTGGTGCTCAAAGTTACGACTAACGACAGGCGTAAATCTAGCCACTTGCCGTGATGAGTTTCGTAGGCCTTTCTCAGAGGTTACTGTCGATCAGGTGGCACAAGTAACAACAACAAGTACATAAATTAAATTAAAAATAGTCTGAAGTTATGTGATAATTGTTTTACAAAATTATGTTGCTATTGTAAAAATATAATGAATCTTCAATACTGTGAAAATTCAGATTAAAATAATGTTTTTATTTACTACATGAGAAAAAAAAAAACAATACAAGCCTATTTTTAAATAAAATCTACTTTAAAGAAATAAATCAGTGGTTATGTTGTATACTTGAAATAAATATAAGAATTTTTTAGAATCTCAGAGAACTTTTTTTTAATTAAATACTATGCATGTTAGTTTATCTTGCTGTAACTTTTATTCTATAGTTTTTCACTAACTCATCATCTCCACTTCAAAATTTTGTCCATTTCCTCCGATCTACTGTTGATCATTCGCTCTTATCCAATGGGAGAAGAGCAGGGTGACCAATAGCATTGCTCTCTCTGGTAACGCTTCGGCAGCCAGAATCTATGCACTCAAGATACCTTCACCCAATGCTTCTCTCGAAACACTACTACCTGATTGGTTAACCGCCGAAGCAAGCTAATCCCAATAAAAGGGCAACCATTCTGGGCAACCAAAGCCCTTTCCCTTTTTCCTATAATGTAAAAAGGAATATTATATATGTATTTTTCCACTTTAATGTAATTCTTTTTTCAAAATTTTTCTCTTAATTTCTCTATTAATTTCATTTTAAAAACATTACTGGGCGAAGATTTGAAAAATAAGCCAACCCAAAGCTATTTAACATCACAAGCAAATGGAGGTTAGTTTCCCTGCGGGAAACAGGAACTCCCACAACTATTCTACTACACCAGTGCTTCTCAAACTTTCAATATTCTTGACCCAATATTCAATTATCATTTTCATCGCGCGCCCCCTCCATACATTAAAAATTTTATCAATAATACATACTTTTTTACCCACAATACGACTTTAACCCTTTATATGCCACCAACATATATAAGCGTTCCCCGCTCGCCAAAGAAATTTTCTGGAGTATATATACGTCTTTTCCCAAGTAAGATTTTTTTCGGGATTGCTATCCAAAAATTTTTCCGAAGGCTTTGAATGCAAAAAAGAACCTTTTACTGTGTTTACAAAGAATTTACTTATTTCAGAAGATATTTTCTTATTTAATCCTTTCTTCTCCCCCGAAAAAAAAAACATCAAAATACCCCGATCTAGGGGAAACAGTAGCATTGGAGAACAATTCGCGTAACTTTGAATCAGCAGTTAAGGAATTAATAATAAACTGCACAGAATCTCAAGATCAGTGTTAATACAAGACCGTGGGGGTCACCGGTAATTATCAAACTTGTTCTTAACTTAATATTGTTTTTAAAAATAAAATACATTGTATAGTATGGTTCATTTATAAGTGTATTAAATTAGTGTAAATGTGTATCACTTATTTTATTATATCAGATAGTATTTTGTTTGCTTACTTTCAGTAAATTAACAATTTTTTAAATAATCTTTTTCTTTCGACTTTTCAATATGCTCTCGCCCCCCCTCATGGAGTCATCACGCCCTCCAAGGGAGGCGCTCCCCACAGTTTAAGAAACGCTGCACTACATTATAGTAGAAATTTTGGTTAAATGTGTTCAGCTTGGCATTTAACATGTTAATAGATCCAGTCTCATATTTATCTCCATTCATGTTGGTTTCATTGAATTTTAGTAATTCAAAGCTTAAATATAGAATTTCCTTCTTTTTACACACAGCTTTTCATTCACATCTTTGAGGCACCATTCATAGAATTGCAGCTGGAAGAACCCTCATAATTGAATAAACATAAGTATGAATAAAAATAAGCATAACAATGAGTGAAAATATATTGTAAGGAATGTTCGTGCCCAGTGTGCTTGTTCATCTAGTTTTAAAACTTTAATTCATGTGCCTGCGATTAGTTTTATGCAAATGTACTTTTAGACTTCCCTGGAGTTCTATTAATTTACTCTTCACAAGCTGTCCCTTAAAAATTTTTCTTAAGAGTCCTTTTAAAAGAATAAAATCTCACGCATTAATGTTTTTCTACTGTTAAAAGAATAATGTTTTAAATTAAAGTTTATTGCCCTGCCGTCTTTTTGAATTATTCCCGGATGCAGGATTAATGTGCACTGTCTTATTATTTTCTGTAAACTTGTTAATTTTGAAGATAACAAGAGTGGTTGGTGAATTAAATTCACTTTAAAATGTTAAAATGTCAGTATAAAAATGTTAAGATGTTTAGGTTGTTTTAAACCTTTCAAATTAGATCAGTAGAATGTTAACCATCGTGTATCTTGAACACTTCTTCTTTCTATGATAAAAGTGTGTGTTATTCTGATAAGCAAAAATAAATGTTCTTTTCTTTTTACGTCAAAGGCAGGAATAATTCGGAAAACTGAACAATTTGCATGCTATGTGATGAAAAGCTTATCGTATCTGGAGTAACGTCCCAATTGAAAATAAATGAAGTGAAGCTGCGGTGTGTCGCATGCATCATGACTGATAAAACACTGAAAAAGAAAGTCACAAAGAATTTGTTGTAATAAGAGAAAAAGAATTACTACAAAACATAAGAATAAAATCATGCAGCAAATTAAATAGAGAAGGTTTTCTCATATATTTCAAACACATTAATAACCGTTAAACTTTTACATAAATAATAACAGCTAATTATGTTATTCTAATTTATTTATTGAAATATAATTTTCTGTCTATACTATATATATATATATACTTACTTCTTATTTTTTAAAATACAAGCAAACTTTGGACTGCAGCATATAATTTTCCATTCACTTATGCAAAATCAGTTTTAAAAAGTTTTGCTCATAATGAATAAAAACACCTAATTATAATTTGTAATGTTTTACCATATTACCGAAACTTTATTAAGTACAGGGTGTCCGGACTTAAAAGTATCCAAAAGTTATGGCTTGTTCTTTTCAGAAATACCCATCAGCATCAAATAAACTGTTTATCCGTGGATCGGAATCCTTCTGATATTCATTGGGTCTAGTCCGATCGGCCACAAGTGTGCGCATTGTTCGGAAATCACAGACGATAAACATATTACACTGACTTCATTAGTAAAGATCTGGATGCCACAACAAAAGTGTAGTGCGTACTTGGTTAACGGAATTTAAACAGTCACGCGTGTGTGCAGGGGACTTGTACGAAAAGAATGGAAGGTCATTACTGGCTCGCCAAATAGACTTACCAGGACTACTACAAAATGAATCCCGCACACGATCAACAGTGTCTTCTATAAGTTAAACTTAAGGATACTTACCAGTTTGAGATACGTAAGTTCCCCCTCCTTTAAAGTTCTTTCCCATTGGTGGATATATTTTGATGTCGAATGATCGGCATTCCATTTTGTTCGAACACGCCGCTGTACACACGGGTGACTGATTTAAATTCCGTTAACCAAAGTACACATTCCATCTTTTGCTATGTCATCCAAATCTTTACTAATGAAAGTAAGTGTAAAGTTTGCCGAATAATGCACACACTTGCGGGCCGATCGAACTAGACCCGAAACATTTCGGAGGGGTATCCAATCCACGGTATATTACATTATGACGGGTAGTTCTATAATAATAAGCCATAACTTTGTATACTTTAGTTCTCGACACCCGGTATATATTATTTTCTATTTCTACATAACTGTTTGTTTATTTCAGCAACAATAATTATTTCTTCATACTTTGGTAATAAGTAATATTTAAAATAAATAAATTTATAATTAACACGTTAAGGTTAATTTATAAAAGTATTATATGCTGGAATAAAACGGTAGTAATACTTGCTTGTATAATTTTATTTGCAAATGGCATTGTTAGAACTTGTCGCATCATATATGCATTAGATTTTCCTTCCAAATTAAAAATATATTTGCTATGAATTAAATTCTGTTCACGCCTATTCAGAACTCCATGATATGATATAACATATCAAGTTGATGTAGATTTGGAATAATAATTTCAGCTATTTAGTCTGGAGTTATCGCACACACCCAAAACTGAACAGATACTATACCTTTAATTAAGACGACGGATAAACAGCGTGGTTACATGGAATTATCTGAAATTATGACCTGCATAGAGTCAGGTTAGGATAATAACCTAGATTGTATTTCAACTACTATGAATTGCATGATGTCATGTAGCTCTAAGTGATGTATTAATCTTCCGTTGAAATCTAAGATAACCTTATTAAACTTTTGTTTAAGCATTTTGGTAAACTGACTACCTAAAAATCATGATTTTTTCAAAAATTGACAAATTTTGTTTATGATTTTATTTTATAGGCCATCATATTAGCTTAATAAAATTACAAAGTTTTGTATTTTTCATACACTAGAATAAAAGTTACAAATGTTTTAGTAAAAGTAGATGTCATAACTGTACACAAGATGTCAAACTTTAAAATGCGTTTTACTCAAAATATGTTTTTTGCCAAAAGTTCAAACGGGGACTGCGATTGCTCATTAAGTTTTGAGGAATAATTTGCTGAATTTTTATGGTGGTGTATGATCTGTATAACAATAGAAGTGTTTTTGACTTCTTCAGATTTTTCAATCACTGTTTTACTCTCAAAAATTTACAGTCCTTATGTGAATATAATCACGTGTCTTTTTACAAATTTCATATAATCACTAAGATAAAAGTGTTCGAGTTTTTGTAAAATTGCAAATATCTCATATCCTGAAGGTCATTTCAAACATGAACAATAAAAGTAACATATCAAAAATTGAAAAGTACCGAGAATTTTTTCCTTAAATTTTGTACAGAGGGGCCCATAGTTTATGTAATTTTTTGTACATTTTACCAGTTTTTTTCTCATTTAATAATTAATAAATTTTCTTTCTACTTTCATTTTTAGGATTTTTCCTTAAAATATACTAAAAATAAATCTAAAAATCCCAAAAAATCCCCATATTTCCATTTTTTCAAAAAAGTCGCAAGTAGTCCGATACCTTAACTACATTAACACTTTTTTGTTGTGTGTCAATTAAGAAGGCACAAATAATGTTGGTCCCAAAGTGGAATGTAAAACTAAAGTACTGTTTCTTGATCATAAAGTAGAACGTTTAATTTGACTTTGTCCATAGGTTAGGTGCAAATTTGAAAGCTTTTAAAAACAATTAAAGAATTAATTTTATAGTGATGTACCCATGTAATAAAGGCTCCATTTCCATTAGAAGTTAGTCATTTGGTAGGTAATCAATGAGCACTAAAATATTATTAAGTTTGTGATAACATCCTACTTGGAGAAACAATCTCTTCATCAACTCGACCTAGATTTGTAGGAGGTAATGATTGATGACCCAAGCTAGCCATAATAAAAAATCAATTTATTATTATCAATTATAATATTCAAAGACAGTTTTACTCTAGGAAGGAAATCCGGAGTGATATATCGTAAACCTAAATCCTTTGTGAATAAGCACCTGAAATCCTAACCGCTTAACTTTAAGTAAAGTTATCCTATGAATCCCAACTTCTTTAATTTCTTTGACTCGCTAAAGCCTGTTCTATAATTACTCGTCTAAGTTCAGATCCTTACCATAAGCTCACATCGTTCAGCAAGTCAGCTTCCTTTCCTCCTTCTCCACTTCGATTACTAAACCTCCACTATATATCTACTAACTTATCTGCATATCAGGGTTTCTTCTTGAGAGGGTTGGCTGTGAAATAACTCAATTGAAGGCCCCAAAGACTCCCCAAGAGGATTAGTTGAAAGACTCCGTAAAACCCCGTCACAAGTTACATTTTTACTAACTAAACGATAGTTAAATAATGAACAAAATGTATGATCGAACTAAATATTAAACATTCAAACATATTTACAATCGCACATTTATTTGCATCTAAAATCTTTTTTAAAAGCCTTAATTTTAGCAAAGATTTAACTCACTGTTACATTTCTAAAACAGTAATCACTGACCTCGTGCGATCTAACGAACTGCCATAGCTCGATATTCATTTCTCATATATGCCTCTCGACATTGTCCTTCTGTTCCCAGAATTTATTACGAAATTAATGATTTCATTAGAAACACTAACAAATCAAATTAAATGCGACTTTGATGCTTTTGGCTTTTACCATTGATCTGAAAAATAAGTTAAACATAACTTTCTACACACAAATCAAAACTATAAGTCTCTGAGTTTATAGGTATTATTGTTATTATTATACATTCACAAAGTTCTCTGTAGAACACAAAAATATTTTTCTATGTATATTATGTTTTAAATAACAGAAATTTATACCACAGAAATGTTGGATGAAACACTAAATACGTAAATACAAGATTGGTGAATTTTTAATTTATTTTTTCTAATATTAAAAGTAAAAAAATCTTTATTAAAATATAAAAATAAAATTTAATTTACTGAAATAAAAAACTTTTTTTTTGAAAAAAAATGCAAAATGATCGTTATTTAATCTCCTGTAACAATTCATTTTAAGAATGGTTTAGTTGGTATAAAACAAAAGTAGAAAGAAAAGAAACACAGATTACGATTTACTATTTCCATAAATTTGTGATAAGCTAGTGTGGAGCCCAACTATCGGACTATCTGATAAATCTCAATGCTTCTTACTAATGAATGTTGAAGGCTTCACTCAATTGTTGCATGATTGATTAGGGCTGTTTTTATGGTTTGATCAAAAGCTTTTCTCCAACGAGTGAAGGACGTCCAAAAGGAGGGTTTCTGATTTCCCAGTTCTTCCCATTCTCGAATTTCCGAGAAACAATGGGAACAAAATAATCATTCCTGGTATATATCTGAAAACACAACAAAGTTTCGAAAATTGAAAAACGAGCTATTTTAATTGATACCTCAAATATAATTATATAAAATAAGGATACATATAAATTCCAAAATTTATACTTATTTATACATTCAGCTTAAAAAGAAAAAATGTCAATATTCTTTAAAGTGCGATTTGAGAAAACATAAGCAATCTATGCTTTTATCACTCAGCCTAGTCCTTGGATTTGTTATGAATAACCCTCAGCAAAAAAGGTTCTCTCAGCTTCAGATGAATATGGAGGAATTGTTTTCAAATCTTTACCCAGTTTCATTTTTGAGGATCTATTTTCAATTATTTTTTAGCCAATCCTCAATCAGTTATTTTTCTCATGTTGCAACTAAGAGATAAATATGAATAACTACTTGAAAATGTATTTGCTGTTGGAGTAGCTATCACGCACGTTAAACGTATTAATTCTTGTATTTAAGATGTTTTATTTATGTAACTGTTTGGTTGTTTATGAAATTGCTATATTTTTGTTACATATAAATATACCTGAATATTAATGTAAGAATCTCACATAAACGTTTGGTTAAAAAAATAATAAATAAGAAAAATTGCGAGATTTTCTTAAAAATTCCTCTCCCAAACATTTTGGACGCTCATTCCCTTGTTCAAGCTCCTGGTTAGTTAAATAATTTATAATGAGGATAAGTATCCAAAAAAAATTTTAAATAACAAATAAATAAATAACAGTTTTAAGTATAAGTGTACTTACGTTATCAACACAAATTAAGAGATCGGAACTTTCGTGCTGGCAGACTATGAAATGTTATTCCTTTAAAAACTAAATACTTTTAGTGAAAGCAACGATCTTTGACACATAGACAGGAACTGATCAGGACAAATAATAGGACAATTTTCCTATGATATAATGTGTACCTCTCCTTTCCCCACGTATGCTACTCTTCTGCTTATTACACCTCACACCTCACTGCTGGAGGGTTCCACCGACATTTTTTCTTCCAAGGAATTCGGCGTGAGTGGGATTGCAACAGGGAGGTCAGCTAAAATTTACATTGAGATCAAAATCCACAGTCAAGTCATTAGCCACTTCCAGATTATTCTTTATTGTAATACTATTCTTGGGTAAAACAATTTTAT
The DNA here is from genome assembly GCA_019973955.1 of Trichonephila inaurata madagascariensis. Lineage (NCBI taxonomy): Eukaryota > Metazoa > Arthropoda > Arachnida > Araneae > Nephilidae > Trichonephila > Trichonephila inaurata. Next base: position 146,710 of record BMAV01022767.1, read on the forward strand.
ATACATTTTCTAATCTAAGTGACACTAAATATCACAAATATTATCCATTTATATGCTTTTGCAAAATCACTGTTCCGAACGTAGTCGGACACTTTAACCACAGTTTTGTTTTAATTAAGAAAAGAAAAATTTCTCATTAATTTAAAAATTTGTATAAGACCATGGAGTATTCTATATCATACTAAATATAGAACACGTATACTAAATGCAATATAAATTTTTTAGTTGTTTTAATTAAAAATTCAGCCTAAATTATATCCACAGTACTTTTTTTAAAAATAAATTTAATTATATATAACATAATGGCAATCATTAATAAATTAGAGGAAGTATCAGATCAATGGAGACCGATTACCCAGTGTAAATTTTCAGTGCCCGAGCTTCTCTTGGGATGAGCAAGGATGCTACTGTAATGACTTCACACAGCTCTGGGATAAACTATTTATTTCTCAGTAAGAAATAATCATCATCATCAAAAAAAAAAAAGAATATTCTATCCCAATTAATTAACAAAAGGGTTCACAGATTTCGAGTATATTTGGCTGCAATGTTTCATATCTCTCGCATAAAATAATGTCCTAAAATGACACTCTAGAGGAAAGTCCTATACATAGGATACTTAAAAAGGGTTTATTCTCGGTAATTCCACACCGAGTCCGGGGGAGTTCGTTGGCTCTAAATCCGCCGCGCAGTTGCTCCTTCGCAATTTCCACGGTTCCAAATCCGCCTTACTTCGTGGACTAAGGTATAGCTGTATAACAAGTCTTTAGCGGGAGGGGTCCTCAAATCGATTCCTTTACGTAAAGTTTTCCGGTTCAGAATCCGCCTTAATTCGCGGATTCAGTATCGCTTTCCTATCGTTGATCGGGTCTCAGACCGTTCCCGGATCTCCCCAGTTCGGAATCCGTCGTACTTCGCGGACTCACTATCGGTTTTCTCTATCGCTGAAGGGACCTCACCGGCTCCCTCAAAATCCAGTCTTCCTTCGGACTCTCTCGCTCTCCTTATATCCCTCTCTCCTTTAACCATCTCTCGCCTAATCATCCTTCTGTGATCTCTAGTTCTTTTGCCGCCCCTGTCGGTCTCAGCCCATCTGATCTCTTGCCCAATGGGCGCCAATGGCTCGGTGCACATTGTAAGTTTTCAGACGCGCTGTCGTCACCGAATCGTGAGAAACAAAAGCACAATGTTACGGCGTCTCTTTTGAATGGCCGAGACCGCCTGGGAAAAAGGGCCCAAATTTCTGAACACTCAGTTACGAAATTCTTTCCCAGCAATTAGGGAAATGTGTGCAATTTTGCCAACGTCTGTTGGCATCAATCTTAACAATTAGGGGGAAGAGACCGGCTTCGTCACACTTAGTTTCTCCTGCACGAACTCAGCTCGGAAAAAGCTGGGAAGAGGTTAAAAAAGGAAGACTGAAATTTCTTTTTAATTTAAAAACTAGTATGGGTAATCGGGAGAGTTTGTAACTATATATCATACTATAGATACAGAACACTCTTATACTAAATGCAGTATAAATTTTTCAGTTATTTAAATTAAAAAGTTTAGCATAAATTGTCCACCGCTTTTTTTAAAAAAATAAATTTAACTATCTATAACCACAAATGGCGCTCATTAATAAGTTGGCGGATAAGAACAATGTTAGGTAACTTTCATATTTTTCACGAAATGATTACTAAATTATCGAATTTCAACATATCAGTTACACTTATGATGATTCTTAAGAAAGGATTGAAAAAATAATTTGATTCATAAAGTTAAAAAAATAATTTAATTTCAATACACTTCATTCAGAGATAGAACATGTTAATCTTCTGATGTGAGTTTATGCAAATATTTCAATATTCTGTTTTTCTAGGATAATATTTCTAACAAAAACTAGAGATACTAGATGTTAAAGAGTTGACCAAACCTAGAAACTAATAGAAAAATTTTAAAGGAGACATTTTAAAGAAGTTAGAGGTATAAAAGTTAGATTTTGCACTGCCAAGGAGATATATAAATAGAAGTATATAGAAGAGAAGTTAAAAGAGAGCTTAATATCAATAGGACAAAGTGAATCATTGATATTAATTTCCTAAAACTAGAAATTGGAAATTATCATTTTCTTAGAATTTGATAGAATTATTAAAACTTTTGTTGTATAAATTATTTTGCCGAATACTAACTCTGGAATATATACTAAAGTTCATTTTTATTCAATTAGCAAAAAGTAAAAAAATATTAGCTGTCACAAAAATATCGTCAATATTTTAGGAAAGAGAGAGAGAGAGAGAGAGAGAGAAATGGGAAATAATAGCGCAGTTTTCATTTACAACAAAAATATATTTTGATAAACACAATTCCTAAAACAAGAGCTCAAAAACATATTGTGTTTTCCTATTTAACAATAAATTATAATATATATCTGTGACATCTTCAATTAGGAAATTTAAGAATTTTTTTTTCAATCGAGAGGAATATAATTAATATAATTTATAGAAACGTAATCATAATAGTGTAACATATTAGAGAGTTTGTTAAAGTATCAGTTATAGTGATGAACTTAGGTCAAAACCATTTATGATTTAATTGCCTACTTAATGTTAAGCTTGTTTAGTGATAAAAAATAATAATTTATTTACACTCATATAAGTAATGATGCATTTCCCAAATTCATGTTTAATTGATGATATTAATAATAAACCAACTTTTTAGTAATAATCCAAACTATATTGTTTTAAATTCGAGTATTCAATATTTTCAATGATATATACAATGTTCATTTTTCTGTATTAATATACGGTATGTTTATTTTCATTTGAGGTTTACGAAATCAATAAACAAAGACCGTTGAAATGAAATTCCATTTTCAGTCAATTTCTGCATTAAGGATGTGAATTAAGCGAAATTCTCACAAGAAGCGATACAATTTTAAAGAAATTCTAATCAGGTGTTTAGAAGTCTAATTGTCATGATAATAGGGCAAATAGGTTCTTACAAGACAGAATTTTTAAGTTACCATGTATTAAAACAAAAGCAAATGTTAACATTTCTCTCAATACACAACCGTATTTTCAGATGTTGACTGCATAAAGTGATTTGCTCACACGAATATTTTTTCCCTCAAGTCGTTATACGTAATATAAAGATTTCAAGTTTACACAAATATCATTTTCATCATGAAACACTACGTTTTTATGGTTTACAAAGACATTTACTTGCTATTAAAAATATTACAGCTTGACTAAGAGAAAATTATATTAAGTTTGCCCTGTAAGGCTTCACGAGGTCTGTTCGTGACGGATCTCATAATTTTCAGCCATGGCCAAGTGAGAAGGCCTTCAACTGAGCTGGCATTTCCTTTTTCTAACTTCTACGCCGCACCAATTGGAGGACGTTTGGACCTCAATAAATTTGCAATCAGCAGTGGATCAGGCCCCTTATACAGGGTGGGTCTGCAACAATACTGGGCTCGAACCCATAACCTCCCAGCCACGAGTCTATGACCTTGACCTTTATGATACCACTGCCTTTTCATCTTGAATATGACGATTGCTATTTCTCTTAACCTTTTTGCTCAGCTTCTTCAAATTTATGGGAATAGAATATTTTAAAAAGCATTGCTCCAAAGTTCCGCAGGCAACCAATTTACTATTCCAACAAGATAAAATTATCATTTAGGTGTTCATTGTCTTCTACCACATATATTTCTAAAAGAAACCAAGATCCTATTCATCATTTATAACAATTTAGCAGGTACCGATCTCCAGTTCGGAACCGTGATTTGTTGTTAGTATAGTCGGATATTATTTATGATATTAGTGTCACTTCAGATTAGAAAATATATATAATATTCTTTTAAGAATAGAGTGCCATAATAAAAATTATTTAAGGTTATTTTGACAAAATTAACATAGAATGACCCATTTTCAAAATATTCTCCTTAGAAACATGCTTATTAGGTAATAATATTTTGCCTGTATAGCCGTGGACCCTGTACAGAGGCCCAACTAGAATTTTTAAACATATAACTTAAAAAGTGAGCTTATCCATGTCTTATGACACACACAATACACACAACAGAGGGAGACATTTTAAGAAAAAACGCTTGTAATTATTTCAATGGGTTGTAACTCTGAAAATAATGTAAACGTTTTAAAAATCATAGTTGAGCCTCTGTATAGAGATCTGAGCTATATACAGGCAAAATATTATTATAATAGAAGTATTAATACAAAAAGAACATTTTGAAAAAGGTTATTCTAAGTTAATTTTTTGCCGAAATATTGTATTTAAATAATTTTTTTTGTCAAAATGTCCTTATAAAGCAATTTTATACATGTATTCTAATCTAAGTGACACTAAATATCATAAAAATTATCCATTTATGTACTTTTTTAAAATCACGGTTCCGAACGTAGTCGGATACCTTAAAAAAGATTGAAAAAAAAAATTCTATTCCATTAGCTTTACAGATAGAAATTAAATATATTCGTTATGCATATTTTTGCGTTATTTCATACTTTCACCATTTTTTTTGTTGATGTGTAAGATTTATAAAGTAAACAAATATTAATTTACAAAAAGGTGTGAATATTACTTTTTATTAGTATATAGTGTGTATGAATTTAAAATTTGTTTCATATGGCTTATAATGTATATTAAAGATGAACCTCTATATAACGAATTTTCCATATAACAAACTTTTTCGGGATGTAGCGACTTCGTTATATAGAGGTCCGACTGTATATAGAATACATATTGATAAAAAAATCTTTAACAAAACATGTAAAACATCGAGTAATGAACTCTTGAATTTCTTAAAATTTTCCGTTACATATTCATACATAAGAGTTGTTAAAAGCATTTTTCACGATGCATATTTCAAGCATGATGAAATATTTCACGCATTTTAAATTTTTTTTATCGATTCTCCTTTATATACTAAATATCCTAAATATTAATTTCCCATTGCTAATTAAGCATCACGAAGGTTTAATTTCAGTCACTTTGAAGGAGGAAGGTTGGTTCTGTGGGTACCTTCCGTTCAGAACGCAAGTACGTAACCAATCGTCTTCGCGTGATGTTGGTACTAGTTCATATAGATATCACACCGCCACATACTCCCCTGCCAGTGTTTCGGCGAATAGGCGAACAAACGAGACCATATTCGTGGCGAGCATGTAAGCAGTTGCGTCACTTGGTGAGTTGCGTCATTCGTACGAGACGGCTTTGAGAATTGCGTCATGTGTGTGACGGTTTGGTTGCGTCATTTGTGTGAGACGACTTGAGAATTGCGTCATTTGTGTGAGATGTGTCATTTGATGCGTCATTTGTGTGAGACTACTTTGAGAAGTAACGGCTTATTTGCGTTAATGTTTGATGGTTAGGTTGCTTGTGCGGTGGATAGATGGCGCCACGACTGCGGCGCGTGAAGCACGGCCAGGGTCACCAATGAAGGAAGAAGGTTCGTTCTGGGTACCTTCCGTTCCGGACGCAAGTACGTAACCAATCACGCCAAAACGATCAGCTTCGCGGGATGTTGGTACTAGTTCATATAGATATCACACCGCCACAACTTCTTAAAGAAGTCAATTTTAAATCACAAAAAAATATGGCTTCTAAGCAAACGATTTCCATTAATTCGAAGTTTATTGAAATAACTTACTTTAGTTAAAACTTTCATTTATTTTATAAACTAAATACATTAATGATGCAACAATGTTTTATTGTGTGCATCAACTAAAGCAATATTTTCTTTTTGAATTAATTTTGTATCCTTAGTAATAATGTAATTATCTAAAATAATAAAGAAACCATATTTAAATGAGTTTCGGAATGTCTTCCAAGCTATCTCAATACTCTGATAAGGTGTTAAATATTTTTTAAGATACAAGATAAAGAAGTGGTTTACCAAAATTTTTTTTTATTTCTAAAAAGGGTTGCTTGGGTGGGAAAAAAGGTAACAACTTTATGGGAAGACAGCCATTAATTTTAAGAGTCGCGTATCAACATCTGAATCTCTTATAGCATAGGTATCTTTAAAAGTTATGTAAAAATAGCAATTTTGCTTAGAATTTTATAGCCATATGCAGAAAAATTCAAATTTCATTTATCGTCTCTGCTAATTTTTTCCATGAAAAAATACTGATAATAGCTTGTATCTCTTAAATCCCGATCAGATTTTGTAAGAAATTGCGATGGATGAATTATTATTATTAGGCATACAATCTTCTTTATTGTGTTTAATTTTACATTAAAATGATATTTTTATGACATAATTCTATGTAAAAAACTAATATTTTGACTACATTGACATACTTTTATTGATTTTACTCTTTTATGATTAATGCGCTCACGTACAGGGCAAATACAGATGTGAATAATATAACATTTCCGTTTGTATGTATAAGCAACGCAATATTAAAAAACCTTTAATTCTTCAAAGGGAATCATTTTCATTGTATATTTGTATTACGCTCTTGATATATCCATTTATTCATAGGATCTTCAAAAGCAATAAATAAATAAATAAACAATAAAACAATTGAACATTATCTTAAAATTAAATAAAATGTTTTATGGATGAAGGATTAATTCTTTATATTTTAAACAACAAAACATCAATTCTCAAATAAAACCGCTTTATTTATTCTTATTGAAAATAAAAGCAATTATTTTCCTAATATTCTATAACCATTTGATTTAATGCAGCGTTTGTTTCTTAAGTGATTTAACGAACTTTGTCCTACTTTGACAAAAGAAAATGATAATAATAAAGATATTATATGAAAACAACAAATAAGATATACAAGAACAAAAGAATAATGATGTCGAGAGATAAGAGAATAACTCAGTATATATTGTTTAAAATGATCACAAAGACCTTTTTTGTATTTAATCATAGTAATAGAAGCTTAGCAAATGACGGGGACATTGTTTCATTAATTTTTTGCATTTTAATAAATTTGAGCCATTTCCCATTATTTTGGCTGGAAATAATAAATAATCTTTCCATCTTCAATTTGTCAATTCTAAATATGTCCATAAAAAGTTATTCTGGTATTTATGTATCATCGCACCGTATTGGCGACTTTATATGAAACGAAGCACATGGTTGTCAATTCAGCGCGTACGAGACTTGCGAAAACGTAGTTGCCAACTTTGCGAGTTATCTTGAAAGTTGACATTGTGTTTCGATAGTACGTAAGTACCGTTATTCTACATCATGTTAAGTAAAGAATTTTTTTTATAAGTGTTGCCCAAATTTCTATACAAATCGAATATATTCATCATTTTCAATCATTTCGTAATTTTTTTGTTTGATTTATCAAATAAGATTTTTAATTAATTGAACTGCAATATTTACACTTTTTTCTATTATTAATAAGCTCAAATACACATGGATAATAAATGAATATAATATCTATGTGAAACACCGATTTTAAGCGTTATTTAATTCAGTATACAAAAACAGAAAACAATCAAACATCAGATAATTTTTTTGCGCTTCAAATAGATAACTGTTTTAAACAGTTATCTATTTAAACCCTAAAAAAAGTAACGTAACTTTCCTATTATCATAGAGAGCAATTGATTTTATAAGTAATAAAGTGATCTGATAAATAAATCTTGTCGTATAATGAAAATTTGTCTTTTTTTTTAATTTCAAACTTTATATAGTGGCATAGAGAGTCATAAAGGATTTACGTCTACATTACAATAGATATAGAATTGCCTCATTTGCATGTTTTTATGCCTTCCTGCCTCCAAAGAATTGATAAATATGTTTTTCTATTGCTTTTTACACGTTGTTTGCTTGTTATTTCTGTTTTGTAATATACCATTTCACACATTTATCTCGATTGGAAAAATTATTTTTTCAATTTATAAATAAAATGAAATGTTTCACCTCTTAATATTTTACTAAGAAGGATTCTTTTAAATGAATGATTGTGCTTTGAACAACAAATGCTTTTAAATGAATAGTTACTTTACTTTCTTCAGTGTTTACCATAGTGTTTATACCAAGCAAGGACTTGGCTACCAATATTGAAGTGATGTCGTCCTTGGACAAACGCAAGTAATTCTTATCTCCTCAGTTATAGTGTTATTCTTCTAATTAGAATGTTATGTAACATTAAGTTATAAGATAACTGCAGTACAGAAAACATTGAAATTTTTTTTCTTTAACTTCACAATAAATTATATTAACAATATACGAAAATAAATTTATTATTCACGAATTAATTTTTTAATTAAAAGAAATTCCTGAAATTTAATATTTTTTTGTATTACACACAACTAATTATTGAATGTTTAATACAAGTGCTCAAAAAATATGAGTAGAGGTTGAGTCAAATACACTTAGCATTCGCTATAAGAAAATAAGATACAACTATAAACTAATCATTTTACGTAAGAATTCCGTTCATAATAATAAGTAATATAAAAAAAAATTGAAGTCTACTTCTATTTCGTTAGAAAAACCTACTGGCACCATCTACTGCAGATAAATCTAACTTCATCGGAAATAACTCAAAATAAATTTAAAACAAAAAGTAAATTTAATTAATTTAATTAATATTTGAAAAACTGTATGAATCCTAAGTGTCATCCACTACACGTTTAAAAAAATGTATTTGAACTTGAATGGATGAATAAATTTGAATGAATTTGGAACAAGATATATATATATATATCTTGCTCAAATTCCATCGTTAATAATATATATATATATATATATATATATATATATATATATATATATGGGGATAAAGTGAATTAATAGTAGAAATTGAAGAAATGGCTTACTTCATTTGATTAGGTGAAGAAACTTGGTTCGCACACACATAAAACTAATTTTAAAATTGATTTTTTGTTATATCAATTCATCAGAGAAGAATTCAATTTAATCGGTATTTTAAAAATTTATATACAACTAATTAAAAAATATGTTTCTAATTATATCAATTCAACATTAGAAGCATTTTTTTACAAAAGAAGAACGTTTTGAAAAAAGGTCATTCTATGTTCATTTTTTGTCAAAATATTGTATTTAAATAATATTTTGTCATAATGTCCTTAAAACAATTTTATACATGTATTTTAATCTAAGTGACACTAAATAGTATGAAAATTATATATTTATATGCTTTTTTAAAATCAGGGTTCCGAACGTAGTCGTATACCTTAAGAAGTCGCTCATAGTTGTTTAAGCCTTCAGCTTGACAATTTTTTGTTACTTGTGTTTTTGCAGTAAAAATAGTAATCTGTCATATTTTAAAAGAGGGGTACGATGTCGAAAACAAATGAGGAAAAAACTTATTTTAATACATAATAATCAAATGCCACTGGGTGAATCGCAATACCTAAAACCGTGTTTTCTCAAACTTATGCTTGCGACCCAATTTTAAATCATACTTTTCATCGCACCCCCCTTTTCTCCATACAATAACAATATATTGAATTCAATAATAATATACTTTGACGTGCCAATACATACGACTTTAATTATAAAACCGTACAAAAGTATCAAGATAAGTATAAAATTTTGTATATAGTTTTATGACGTGTCTATCAGGTCACTGCTAATTATTATACTTGTTCTTAACTTAGAACTGTTAAATAATTTATGAAATACATTATGCAGAACTGATACATTTATCGTTGTAGATGTGTATTTTATTTTTCATTATGTCAGAATGTATTTTGTTTTGCTTCCTTTCAGTAAATCAATATATTTTTTTAAAAATAATTTAAATGCCCTTCTACCTCTGGTTTATGAAATAACAACCTCTGATAGTAAGGGGCAGTTATAAATTAGTCGCAGAGAAATACAGCTGGCGCTTTAATTCTCAACTTTTAAAAAGCATGTACCAAAAAATTGGCTTGAGTTACCAAAATGACACCACATAAGCCAACAAATGTTTGAAAGAGTGCAAGTTAAGTAATCCTGCCTGTGAATCGTATCTCGAGAATCCTTGCATTGGTCAACTTTCTTCAATAGCTTTATGCTGTAGACAATCCGATAGTTTTAAGTAACTATCTTTCATGAATCCAATCATAGGTTCAGCTTTCACATCTCTCTGCCATTCATCATATCAAGACATCGTCTGCCGACAGACATCTCTTTGCCTGCTGCCAAGTCGATTTTCCCACCATTTCATTGTTCTCCCATCACAGAAAGCTTCCTGCCCTCATCACCGATGACACAGACCATTGAGACTCTACATAGAGACTGTAAGAAAATAAGAAAGTTACCTTACCTGTATTAGTGAGCATACAAGGGGTTCTCCGGATCCGACACTCCCATAGTCCTTGAATTTTTTTGAGATTGAATGTAATCTTATGTATATGAGGCTACAAAATTTAATTATTTATTTTAATAATTAATTTTATTAAATAATACTCACTATATTTATCTAATTAATGTTTTACTGTTTTTGTTTCCTAAATTCGACAAAATCAAAAGAATATGTTGGGCGGTGTTTTGGTGAGAATAGTGGACATAAAAAATTACTCTCGTAAAAAATTCATGTGTGTGCCAATGACTTGTATACTTACTCGATACGGCTTAAGAGTTATTCCGACTCAGGCCCCAGGTGTTCCTATCGCTGTCATTATCATATCCTAATCACCCTCTCACAAAAAATACAGACACTTTATTAAGTAACATCACTGCATTCTAGATATAGTCAAGTCACTTCCCAAACTCTAGTGCATAGTAGTGGTCCCATCGTGTATCTTGAACACTTCTTCTTTCTATGATAAAAGTGTGTGTTATTCTGATAAGCAAAAATAAATGTTCTTTTCTTTTTACGTCAAAGGCAGGAATAATTCGGAAAACTGAACAATTTGCATGCTATGTGATGAAAAGCTTATCGTATCTGGAGTAACGTCCCAATTGAAAATAAATGAAGTGAAGCTGCGGTGTGTCGCATGCATCATGACTGATAAAACACTGAAAAAGAAAGTCACAAAGAATTTGTTGTAATAAGAGAAAAAGAATTACTACAAAACATAAGAATAAAATCATGCAGCAAATTAAATAGAGAAGGTTTTCTCATATATTTCAAACACATTAATAACCGTTAAACTTTTACATAAATAATAACAGCTAATTATGTTATTCTAATTTATTTATTGAAATATAATTTTCTGTCTATACTATATATATATATATACTTACTTCTTATTTTTTAAAATACAAGCAAACTTTGGACTGCAGCATATAATTTTCCATTCACTTATGCAAAATCAGTTTTAAAAAGTTTTGCTCATAATGAATAAAAACACCTAATTATAATTTGTAATGTTTTACCATATTACCGAAACTTTATTAAGTACAGGGTGTCCGGACTTAAAAGTATCCAAAAGTTATGGCTTGTTCTTTTCAGAAATACCCATCAGCATCAAATAAACTGTTTATCCGTGGATCGGAATCCTTCTGATATCCATTGGGTCTAGTCCGATCGGCCACAAGTGTGCGCATTGTTCGAAATCACAGACGATAAACATATTACACTGACTTCATTAGTAAAGATCTGATGCCACAAACAAAAGTGTGTAGTGCGTACTTGGTTAACGGAATTTAAACAGTCACGCGTGTGTGCAGGGGACTTGTACGAAAAGAATGGAAGGTCATTACTGGCTCGCCAAATAGACTTACCAGGACTACTACAAAATGAATCCTGCACACGATCAACAGTGTTCTATAAGTTAAACTTAAGGATACTTACCAGTTTGAGATACGTAAGTTCCCCCTCCTTTAAAGTTCTTTCCCATTGGTGGATATATTTTGATGTCGAATGATCGGCATTCCATTTTGTTCGAACACGCCGCTGTACACGGGTGACTGATTTAAATTCCGTTAACCAAAGTACACATTCCACCTTTTGCTATGTCATCCAAATCTTTACTAATGAAAGTAAGTGTAAAGTTTGCCGAATAATGCACACACTTGCGGGCCGATCGAACTAGACCCGAAACATTTCGGAGGGGTATCCAATCCACGGTATATTACATTATGACGGGTAGTTCTATAATAATAAGCCATAACTTTGTATACTTTAGTTCTCGACACCCGGTATATATTATTTTCTATTTCTACATAACTGTTTGTTTATTTCAGCAACAATAATTATTTCTTCATACTTTGGTAATAAGTAATATTTAAAATAAATAAATTTATAATTAACACGTTAAGGTTAATTTATAAAAGTATTATATGCTGGAATAAAACGGTAGTAATACTTGCTTGTATAATTTTATTTGCAAATGGCATTGTTAGAACTTGTCGCATCATATATGCATTAGATTTTCCTTCCAAATTAAAAATATATTTGCTATGAATTAAATTCTGTTCACGCCTATTCAGAACTCCATGATATGATATAACATATCAAGTTGATGTAGATTTGGAATAATAATTTCAGCTATTTAGTCTGGAGTTATCGCACACACCCAAAACTGAACAGATACTATACCTTTAATTAAGACGACGGATAAACAGCGTGGTTACATGGAATTATCTGAAATTATGACCTGCATAGAGTCAGGTTAGGATAATAACCTAGATTGTATTTCAACTACTATGAATTGCATGATGTCATGTAGCTCTAAGTGATGTATTAATCTTCCGTTGAAATCTAAGATAACCTTATTAAACTTTTGTTTAAGCATTTTGGTAAACTGACTACCTAAAAATCATGATTTTTTTCAAAAATTGACAAATTTTGTTTATGATTTTATTTTATAGGCCATCATATTAGCTTAATAAAATTACAAAGTTTTGTATTTTTCATACACTAGAATAAAAGTTACAAATGTTTTAGTAAAAGTAGATGTCATAACTGTACACAAGATGTCAAACTTTAAAATGCGTTTTACTCAAAATATGTTTTTTGCCAAAAGTTCAAACGGGGACTGCGATTGCTCATTAAGTTTTGAGAATAATTTGCTGAATTTTTTTTGTGTATGATCTGTATAACAATAGAAGTGTTTTGACTTTCAGATTTTTCAATCACTGTTTTACTTCAAAATTTACAGTCCTTTATGTGAATATAATCACGTGTCTTTTTAAGCAATTTCATATAATCACTAAGATAAAGTGTTCGAGTTTTTGTAAAAATTAAAATATCTCATATCCTGAAGGTCATTTCAAACATGAACAATAAAGTAACATATCAAAATTGAAAAATTGAGAATTTTTTCCTTAAATTTTTGTACAGAGTGGGCCCAGTTTATGTAATTTTTTGTACATTTTTACCAGTTTTTTCTCATTTTAATAATTAATAAATTTTCTTTCTACTTTCATTTTTAGGATTTTTCCTTAAAATATACTAAAAATAAATCTAAAAATCCCAAAAAATCCCCATATTTCCATTTTTTCAAAAAAGTCGCAAGTAGTCCGATACCTTAACTACATTAACACTTTTTTGTTGTGTGTCAATTAAGAAGGCACAAATAATGTTGGTCCCAAAGTGGAATGTAAAACTAAAGTACTGTTTCTTGATCATAAAGTAGAACGTTGAATTTGACTTTGTCCATAGGTTAGGTGCAAATTTGAAAGCTTTTAAAAACAATTAAAGAATTAATTTTATAGTGATGTACTCATGTAATAAAGGCTCCATTTCCATTAGAAGTTAGTCATTTGGTAGGGAGACCAATGAGCAATAAAATATTATTAAGTTTGTGATAACATCCTACTTGGAGAAACAATCTCTTCATCAACTCGACCTAGATTTGTAGGAGGTAATGATTGATGACCCAAGCTAGCCATAATAAAAAATCAATTTATTATTATCAATTATAATATTCAAAGACAGTTTTACTCTAGGAAGGAAATCCGGAGTGATATATCGTAAACCTAAATCCTTTGTGAATAAGCACCTGAAATCCTAACCGCTTAACTTTAAGTAAAGTTATCCTATGAATCCCAACTTCTTTAATTTTTTTGACTCGCTAAAGCCTGTTCTATAATTACGCGTCTAAGTTCAGATCCTTAACATAAGCTCACGGCGTTCAACAACTCAGCTTCCTTTCCTCCTTCTCCACTTCGATTACTAAACCTTCACTATATATCTACTAGTTAATCTGCATATCAGGTTTCTTCTTGAGAGGATTGGCTGTGAAATAACTCAATTGAAGGCCCCAAAGACTCCCCAAGAGGATTAGTTGAAAGACTCCGTAAAAACCCCGTCACAAGTTACATTTTTACTAACTAAACGATAGTTAAATAATGAACAAAATGTATGATCGAACTAAATATTAAACATTCAAACATATTTACAATCGCACATTTATTTGCATCTAAAATCTTTTTTTTAAAAGCCTTAATTTTAGCAAAGATTTAACTCACCGTTACATTTCTTAAAACAGTAATCACTGACCTCGTGCGATCTAACGAACTGCCATAGCTCGATATTCATTTCTCATATATGCCTCTCGACATTGTCCTTCTGTTCCCAGAATTTATTACGAAATTAATGATTTCATTAGAAACACTAACAAATCAAATTAAATGCGACTTTGATGCTTTTGGCTTTTACCATTGATCTGAAAAATAAGTTAAACATAACTTTCTACACACAAATCAAAACTATAAGTCTCTGAGTTTATAGGTATTATTGTTATTATTATACATTCACAAAGTTCTCTGTAGAACACAAAAATATTTTTCTATGTATATTATGTTTTAAATAACAGAAATTTATACCACAGAAATGTTGGATGAAACACTAAATACGTAAATACAAGATTGGTGAATTTTTAATTTATTTTTTCTAATATTAAAAGTAAAAAAATCTTTATTAAAATATAAAAATAAAATTTAATTTACTGAAATAAAAAACTTTTTTTTTGAAAAAAAATGCAAAATGATCGTTATTTAATCTCCTGTAACAATTCATTTTAAGAATGGTTTAGTTGGTATAAAACAAAAGTAGAAAGAAAAGAAACACAGATTACGATTTACTATTTCCATAAATTTGTGATAAGCTAGTGTGGAGCCCAACTATCGGACTATCTGATAAATCTCAATGCTTCTTACTAATGAATGTTGAAGGCTTCACTCAATTGTTGCATGATTGATTAGGGCTGTTTTTATGGTTTGATCAAAAGCTTTTCTCCAACGAGTGAAGGACGTCCAAAAGGAGGGTTTCTGATTTCCCAGTTCTTCCCATTCTCGAATTTCCGAGAAACAATGGGAACAAAATAATCATTCCTGGTATATATCTGAAAACACAACAAAGTTTCGAAAATTGAAAAACGAGCTATTTTAATTGATACCTCAAATATAATTATATAAAATAAGGATACATATAAATTCCAAAATTTATACTTATTTATACATTCAGCTTAAAAAGAAAAAATGTCAATATTCTTTAAAGTGCGATTTGAGAGAAAACATAAGTAATCTATGCTTTTATCACACTCAGCCTAGTCCTTGATTTGTTATGAATAACCCTCAGCAAAAAAGGTTCTCTAGCTTCAGATGAATATGGAGGAATTGTTTTCAAATCTTACCCAGTTTCATTTTTGAGGATCTATTTTCAATTATTTTTTTAGCCAATCCTCAATCAGTTATTTTTCTCTTTACAAGTTAAACTAAGAGATAAATATGAATAACTACTTGAAAATGTATTTGCTGTTGGAGTAGCTATCACGCACGTTAAACGTATTAATTCTTGTATTTAAGATGTTTTATTTATGTAACTGTTTGGTTGTTTATGAAATTGCTATATTTTTGTTACATAAATATACCTGAATATTAATGTAAGAATCTCACATAAACGTTTGGTTAAAAATAATAAATAAGAAAAATTGGTGAGATTTCTTAAAATTCCTCTCCCAAACATTTTGGACGCTCATTCCCTTGTTCAAGCTCCTGGTTAGTTAAATAATTTATAATGAGGATAAGTATCCAAAAAAAATTTTAAATAACAAATAAATAAATAACAGTTTTAAGTATAAGTGTACTTACGTTATCAACACAAATTAAGAGATCGGAACTTTCGTGCTGGCAGACTATGAAATGTTATTCCTTTAAAAACTAAATACTTTTAGTGAAAGCAACGATCTTTGACACATAGACAGGAACTGATCAGGACAAATAATAGGACAATTTTCCTATGATATAATGTGTACCTCTCCTTTCCCCACGTATGCTACTCTTCTGCTTATTACACTCACACCCTACTGCTGGAGGGTTCCAATCGACATTTTTTCTTCCAAGGAATTCGGCGTGAGTGATTGCAACAGGGAGGTCAGCTAAAATTTACATTGGAGATCAAAATCCACAGTCAAGTCATTAGCCACTTCCAGATTATTCTTATTGAAAAAAAAAAGCAATTATTTTCCTAATATTCAAAAACCATTTGATTTAATGCAGCGTTTTTTTTTAAGTGATTTAACGAACTTTGTCCTACTTTTGACAAAAAAAAATTTTTGATAATAATAAAGATATTATATGAAAACAATAAGATATACAAAAACCCAAAAGAATAATGATGTCGAAAATAAGAGAATAACTCAGTATATATTGTTTAAATGACCCAAAAAAACTTTTTGATTTAATCTAGTAAGAAGCTTAGCAATGACGGGGACATTTTTTTATTAATTTTTGCATTTTAATTTTGAGCCTTTTCCATTATTTTGGCTGGAAATAATAAATAATTTTTCCATCTTCAATTTGTCAATTCTAAATATGTCCATAAAAGTTATTCTGGTATTTTTTTCATCGCACCGTATTGGCGACTTTATATGAAACAAGCACATGGTTGTAAATTCAGCGCGTACGAGACTTAAAAAACGGGGCCTTTGCGGGTTATCTTGAAAGTTGACATTGTGTTTCGATAGTACGTAAGTACCGTTATTCTACATCATGGTAAATTTTTTAAAGGGCCCAAAATTTTCTATACAAATCGAATATATTCATCATTTTCAATCATTTCGAAATTTTTTTTGTTTGATTTATCAAAAAGATTTTTTTTTGAACTGTATTTAACTTTTTCTATTAAAGCTCAAATACACATGGATAATAAATGAATATAAATTTTGTGAAAACCATTTTAAGCGTTATTTAATTCAGTATACAAAAACAGAAAACAATCAAACATCAGATAATTTTTTTGCGCTTCAAATAGATAACTGTTTTAAACAGTTATCTATTTAAACCCTAAAAAGTAACGTAACTTTCCTATTATCATAGAGAGCAATTGATTTTATAAGTAAAAAGTGACTGATAAATAAATCTTGTCTATAATGAAATTTTGTTTTTTTTTTTAATTTCAAATTTTAAAAGTATAGAGGTCATAAAGGTTTACGTCTACATTACAATAGATATGAATTCCCATTTTGTGTTTTATGCCTTCCTGCCCCCCAAAAAAATTGATAAATATTTTTTTCTATTGTTTTTTTACGTTTTTTTTCTTGTTTTTTTGTTTTTAAATACCATTTCACACATTTTCTCGTTTGGGAAAAATTTTTTTTTCAATTTATAAATAAAATAAATGTTTCACCTCTTAATATTTTTTTTAAGAAGGTTTTTTTAAATGAATGTTGTGCTTTGAACAAAAAAAGTTTTAAATGAATATTACTTTATTTTTCTTCAGTTTTTTTACATAGTGTTAAAAAGGGAAGGGACTTTACCAATTTTGGGAAGTGATGTCGTCCTTTTGGACAAACGCAAGTAATTCTTATCTCCTCAGTTATAGTGTTATTCTTCTAATTAGAATGTTATGAACATTAAGTTATAAGATAACTGCAGTACAGAAAACATTGAAATTTTTTTTTTCTTTAACTTCACAATAAATTATATTAACAATATACGAAAATAAATTTATTATTCACGAATTAATATTTTTAATTAAAAGAAATTCCTGAAATTTAATATTTTTTTTTGTATTACACACAACAATTATTGAATGTTTAATACAATGCTCAAAAAAAATGAGTAGAGGTTAGTCAAATACCTTTGCATTCGTATAAGAAAATAAGATACAAATAAACTAATATTTTCGAAATTCCGTTCATAATAATAAGTAATATAAAAAATTGAAGTCTACTTCTATTTCGTTAGAAAAACCTACTGGCACCATCTGTTGCAGATAAATCTAACTTTATAGGAAATAACGCAAAATAAATTTAAAACAAAAAGTAAAATTTAATTAATTAATTAATATTTGAAAAAACTGTATGAACTTCAAGTGTCATCCACTACACGTTTAAAAAATGTATTTGAACTTGAATGGATGAATAAATTTGAATGAAATTTGAACAAGATATATATATATATATCGCTCAAATTTCCATCGTTAATAATATATATATATATATATATATATATATATATATATATATATATTGGGATATAGTGAATTAATAGTAGGAATTGAAGAAATGGCTTTCATTTCATTTGATTAGGTGAAGAAACTTGGTTCGCACACATAAAACTAATTTTAAAAAATTGATTTTTTTATTATATCAATTCATCAGAGAAGAATTCAATTTAATCGGTATTTTAAAATTTATATACAACAAATTTAAAAAAATATGTTTCTAATTATATCAATTCAACATTAGAAGCATTTTTACAAAAAAGAACGTTTTGAAAAAGGTCATTCTATGTTCATTTTTGTCAAAATATTGTATTTAAATAATATTTTGTCATAATGTCCTTAAAACAATTTATACATGTTTTTTTAATCTAAGTGACACTAAATAGTATGAAAATTATATATTTATATGTTTTTTTAAAATCGGGGTTTCCCGAACGTAGTCGTATACCTTAGAAGTCGCTCATAGTTGTTTAAGCCTTCAGCTTGACAATTTTTTGTTACTTGTGTTTTTGCAGTAAAAATAGTAATCTGTCATATTTTAAAAGAGGGGTACGATGTCGAAAACAAATGAGGAAAAAAAAACTTATTTTAATACATAATAATCAAATGCCACTGGGTGAATCGCAATACCTTAAAACCGTGTTTCTCAAACTTTCTATGCTTGCGACCCAATTTTAAATCATAATTTTCATCGCACCCCCTTTTTCTCCATACAATAACAATATATTGAATTCAATAATAATATACTTTGACGTAAAGCTACAATACGACTTTAATTATAAACCGTACAAAGTATCAAGATAAGTATAAAATTTTGTATATAGTTTTATGACGTGTCTATCAGGTCACTGCTAATTATTATACTTGTTCTTAACTTAGAACTGTTAAATAATTTATGAAATACATTGTGCAGAACTGATACATTTATCGTTGTAGATGTGTATTTTATTTTTCATTATGTCAGAATGTATTTTGTTTTGCTTCCTTTCAGTAAATCAATATATTTTTTTAAAAATAATTTAAATGCCCTTCTACCTCTGGTTTATGAAATAACAACCTCTGATAGTAAGGGGCAGTTATAAATTAGTCGCAGAGAAATACAGCTGGCGCTTTTACCTCAACTTTTAAAAAAGCATGTACCAAAAATTGGCTTGAGTTACCAAAATGACACCATAAGCCAACAAATGTTTGAAAGAGGCAAGTTGGCAATCCCTGCTCAGAATCGTATCTCGAGAATCCTTGCATTGGTCAACTTTCTTTCAATAGCTTTATGCCAGACAATCCGATAGTTTTAAGTAACTATCTTTTCATGAATCCAATCATAGGTTCAGCTTTCACATCTCTCTGCCATTCACTGGCATCAAGACATCGTCTGCCGACAGACATCTCTTGCCTGCTGCCAAGTCGATTTTCCCACCATTTCATTGCTCCTCCCATCACAGAAAGCCCGCCCTCATCACCGATGACACAGACCATTGAGACTCTACATAGAGACTGTAAGAAAATAAGAAAGTTACCTTTTACCTTGTATTAGTGGAGCATACAAGGGGTTCTCCGGATCCGGACACTCCCATAGTCCTTGAATTTTTTTTTGAGATTGAATGTAATCTTATGTATATGGTACATAAAATTTAATTATTTATTTTTAATAATTAATTTTATTAAATAATACTAATTATATTTATTCATTAATTAATGTTTTACTGTTTTTTGTTTCCTAAATTCGACAAAATCAAAAGAATATGTTGGGCGGTGTTTTGGTGAGAATAGTGGACATAAAAAATTACTCTCTAAAAATTCTGTTGTGCCAATATTTTAACATTTTACTCGATACGGCTTAAGAGTTATTGACTCAGGCCCCAGGTGTTCCTTATCGCTGTTTATCATACCCTAATTCCTCACAAAAAATACAGACAATTTATTAAGTAACATCACTGCATTCTAGATATGGCCGGGAAGTCACTTCCCAACTCTAGTGCATAGTAGTGGTCCTATCGTATCTTGGAACACTCTCTTCTTTTCTATGATGATTAAAGTGTGTGTTGTTTCTGATAAGCAAAAATAAATGTTCTTTTCTTTTTACGTCAAAGGCAGGAATAATTCGGAAAAACTGAACAATTTGCATGCTATGTGATGAAAGCTTATCGTATCTGGAGTAACGTCCCAATTGAAAATAAATGAAGTGAAGCTGCGGTGTGTCGCATGCATCATGACTGATAAAACACTGAAAAGAGTCACAAAGAATTTGTTGTAATAAGAGAAAAAGAATTACACAAACATAAGAATACAAATCAGCAGCAAATTAAATATTTTCTTATATTTCAAACATTAATAAATCGTTAAACTTACATAAATAACAGCTAATTATGTTATTCTAATTTATTTATTGGAAATATAATTTTCTCTGTCTATACTATATATATATATATACTTACTTCTTATTTTTTAAAAATACAAGCAAACTTTGGACCGTGCATATAATTTTCCATTCACTTATGCAAAATCAGCTTTAAAAAATAAAGTTTTGCTCATAATGAATAAAACACCTAATTATAATTTGTACGTTTTACCATATTACCGAAACTTTATTAAGTACAGGGTGTCCGGACTTAAAGTATCCAAAAGTTATGGCTTGTTCTTTCGAGAAATACCCATCAGCATCAAATAAACTGTTTATCCGTGGATCGGAAATCCTTCTGATATTCATTGGGTCTAGTCCGATCGGCCACAAGTGTGCGCATTGTTCGGAAATCACAGACGATAAACATATTACACTGACTTCATTAGTAAAGATCTGGATGCCACAACAAAAGTGTAGTGCGTACTTTGGTTAACGGAATTTAAAACAGTCACGCGTGTACAGGGACTTGTACGAAAAGAATGGAAGGTCATTACTGGCTCGCCAAATAGACTTACCAGGACTACTACAAAATGAATCCCGCACACGATCAACAGTGTCTTCTATAAGTTAAACTTAAGGATACTTACCAGTTTGAGATACGTAAGTTCCCCCTCCTTTAAAGTTCTTTCCCATTGGTGGATATATTTTGATGTCGAATGATCGGCATTCCATTTTGTTCGAACACGCCGCTGTACATGCGTGACTGATTTAAATTCCGTTAACCAAAGTACACATTCCACTTTTTGCTATGTCATCCAAATCTTTACTAATGAAGTAAGTGTAAAAGTTTGCCGAATAATGCACACACTTGCGGCCGATCGAACTAGACCCGAAACATTTCGGAGGGGTATCCAATCCACGGGTATTACATTATGACGGGTAGTTCTATAATAATAAGCCATAACTTTTGTATACTTTAAGCCCCGACACCCGGTATATTATTTTCATTTCTACATAACTGTTTGTTTATTTCAGCAACAATAATTATTTCTTCATACTTTGGTAATAAGTAATATTTAAAATAAATAATTTATAATTAACACGTTAAGGTTAATTTATGTGCATTATATGTTGAATAAATGGTAGTAATACTTGCTTGTATAATTTTATTTGTAAATGGCATTGTCAGAACTTGTCGCATCATATATGCATTAGATTTTCCTTCCAAATTAAAAATATATTTCAGTTATGAATTAGTTCTGTTCACGCCTATTCAGAACTCCATGATATGATATAACATATCAAGTTGACAGATTTGGAATAATAATTTCAGCTATTTAGTCTGAGTTATCGCACACACTCCAAACTGAACAGATACTATACCTTAATTAAGACGACGGATAAACAGCGTGGTTACATGGAATTATCTGAAATTATGACCTGCATAGAGTCAGGTTAGGATAATAACTCTTAGGATTGTATTTCAACTACTATGAATTGCATGATGTCATGTAGCTCTAAGTGATGTATTAATCTTCCTGTTGAAATCTAAGATAACTCTTTATTAAACTTTTTGTTTAAGCATTTTTAAGGTGTCCGACTACCCAAAATCATGATTTTTTTCAAAAATTGACAAATTTTGTTTATGATTTTATTTTATAGGCCATCATATTAGCTTAATAAAATTACAAAGTTTTGTATTTTCATCCAGAATAAAATTTACAAATTTTTTTAGAAAAAGTAGATGTCATAACGTACACAAGATGTCAAACTTTAAAATGCTTTTTATCAAAATATTTTTTTGCCAAAAGTTCAAAGGGGGACTGCGATTGCTCATTAATTTTTGGGGAATAATTTGCTGAATTTTTTTGTGTATGATCTTTTAAACAATAGAAGTTTTTTTGCCCTTTTCAGTTTTTTAATACTGATTTCCCAAAATTTACAGTCCTTTTGTGAATATAATCACGTGTTTTTTTAAAATTTCATATAAACCCCCCAAAAGATAAAGTGTTGATTTTTTGTAAAATTAAAATATCTCATACCCTGAAGGTCATTTCAAACAGAACAATAAAGTAACATATCAAAATTGAAAATTGAGAATTTTTTCTTAAATTTTGTACAAGGGGCCCAGTTTATGAATTTTTTTTGACTTTTTTACCAGTTTTTTCCTTTTTAAAAATTTAATAAATTTTCTTTCTACTTTCATTTTAGGATTTTTCCTTAAAATATACTAAAAATAAATCTAAAAACCCCAAAAAAATCCCCATTTTTCCCCATTTTTTAAAAAAATGCAAGTAGCCCGATCCCCAACAAATTAACACTTTTTTTTGTTTTAATTAAGAAGGCACAAATAATGTTGGTCCAAAGTGGAATGAAAAACTAAAAATTCTTTTTTGATCATAAAGTAGAACTTTTAATTTGACTGTCCATAGGTTAGGTGCAAATTTGAAAGTTTTTAAAAAAAATTAAAAATTAATTTTATAGTGATGTACCCCTGTAATAAAGGCTCCATTTCCATTAGAAAAATCATTTTTGGGAGGGAACCCAAAGGCACAAAAAAAATTATTAAGTTTGTGATAACATCCTACTTGGGGGAAACAAACTCTTCATCAACTCGACCTAGATTTGTGGAGGAAAAATTGATGACCCAAGCTAGCCATAATAAAAAAAACAATTTATTATTATCAATTATAAATTTAAAAAAGTTTTACTCTAGGAAGGAAATCCGAGGATATATCGTAAAAATAAATCCTTGTGAATAAACCCTGAAATTTTAAAGCTTAATTTAAGTAAAGATCCAGAATCCCAACTTCTTTAATTTTTTGACTCCAAAGCCGTTTTATAATTACCGTCTAAGTTCAGATCCTTTCCCTAAGCTCACCTTACAATCAGCTTCCTTTTTCCCCCCTTCCCACTTGATTACTAAACCTCCCCTATATCTACTAATTATCTGCATATCAGGTTTCTTCTTGAGAGGGTTGGTGTGAAATAACTCAATTGAAGGCCCCAAAGACTCCCCCAAAAAGGATTGGGTTTAAAGACTCCAAAACCCCGTCACAAATTAATTTTTTTCTAACAAACGATGTTAAATAATGAACAAAATGTATGATCGAACTAAATATTAAACATTCAAACATATTTACAATCGCACATTTATTTGCATCTAAAATCTTTTTTTTAAAAGCCTTAATTTTAGCAAAGATTTAACTACCGTTACATTTCTTAAAACAGTAATCACTGACCTCGTGCGGATCTAATGAACTGCCATAGCTCACGATATTCATTTCTCATATGCCTCTCGACATTGTCCTTCTGTTCCCAGAATTTATTACGAAATTAATGATTTCATTAGAAAACACTAACAAATCAAATTAAATGCGACTTTTGATGCTTGGCTTTTACCATTGATCTAAAAAATAAGTTAAACATAACTTTCTCCAAAATAAAAACTATAAGTCTCTGAGTTTATAGGTATTATTGTTATTATTATACATTCACAAAGTTCTCTGTAGAACACAAAAATATTTTTCTATGTATATTATGTTTTAAATAACAGAAATTTATACCACAGAAATGTTGATGAAACACTAAATACGTAACATAAGATTGGAGAATTTTTAATTTATTTTTTCTAATATTAAAAGTAAAAAAAATCTTTATTAAAATATAAAAATAAAATTTAATTTACTGAAATAAAAAACTTTTTTTTTTGAAAAAAAATGCAAAATGATCGTTATTTAATCTCCTGTAACAATTCATTTTAAGAATGGTTTAGTTGGTATAAAACAAAAGTAGAAAGAAAAGAAACACAGATTACGATTTACTATTTCCATAAATCTGTGATAAGCTAGTGTGGAGCCCAACTATCGGACTATCTGATAAATCTCAATGCTTCTTACTAATGAATGTTGAAGGCTTTGACTAATTGTTGCATGATTGGATTAGGGCTGTTTTTATGGCTTGATCAAAAGTCTTTTCTCCAACGAGTGAAGGACGTCCAAAGGAGGGTTTCTGATTTCCCAGTTCTTCCCATTCTCGGGAATTTCCGAGAAATCACGGGAACAAAATAATCATTCCTGGTATATATTCCCGAAAACACAACAAAGTTTCGAAAAATTGAAAAACGAGCTATTTTTAATTGATACCAAATATAATTATATAAAATAAGGATACATATAAATTCCAAAATTTATACTTATTTATACATTCAGCTTAAAAGAAAAATGTCAATATTCCTTTTTAAAGTGCGATTTGAGAAAAAATAAGCAATCTTGCTTTTATCCTCACCTAGTCCTTGATTTGTTATGAATAACCCTCACAAAAAGGTTCTCTAGCTTCAGATAATATGGAGAATTGTTTTCAAATCTTTTTCCCAGTTTCATTTTTGAGGATCTATTTTCAATTATTTTTTAGCCAATCCTCAATCAGTTATTTTTCTCATGTTGCAACTAAGAGATAAATATGAATAACTACTTGAAAATGTATTTGCTGTTGGAGTAGCTATCACGCACGTTAAGGGTTTAAATTTTTGTATTTAAGATGTTTATTTATGTAACTGTTTTGGGTTTTTTATGAAATTGCTATATTTTTGTTACATAAAATATACCTGAATATAATGTAAGAATTTCACATAAACGTTTGGTTAAAAATAATAAATAAGAAAAATTGGGTTTCTTAAAAATTCCTCTCCCAAACATTTTGACGCTCATTCCTTGTTCAAGCTCCGGGTTATTAAATAATTTATAATGAGGATAAGTATAAAAAAAAAATTTTAAATAACAAATAAATAAATAACAGTTTTAATATAAGTGTATTTCTTTTAAAACAAAATTAAGAGATCGGAACTTTCGTGCTGGCAGACTATGAAATTTTACCTTTAAAAAACAAATATTTTTAGTGAAAGCAACGATTTTTGACACATAGACAGGAACATCGGGAAAAAAATGGACAATTTTCCTATGATATAATTTTACCCTCCTTTCTACGTGGGTGTTACTTTTCCTTAACACTAAAAACCCACTGCTGGAGGGTTCAATCGACATTTTTCTTAAAAGGAATTCGGCGTGATTTGCAACAGGGAGGTCAGCAAAAAATTTACATTGGAATCAAAATCCACAGTCAAGTCTTTAGCCACTTCAGATTATTCTAAAAAAAGGGTTTTTCCCGGGAACAAGTAAAATTTCCCCGGAATCCCAAAAATATGGAAGTCATGATTTTTGAAACCTGGGATCACTGGTAAAGAAACCCTAATCCAAACCTTGCCTGTTCTTGACAGCTTTCGTGTCCTTTCTGAATTTCCGAAGTCATCGAAGACATCTGCTTTTTAAGGGAAATTTCCAAAAAATTTTAAAATTTTTTGGACGCTGTGATTTCAGTGTAAAACCGACTAGTGGTTGTTAGTGTTTGAGGGGGTTTGAGATTGATCAGACATATCAAGTTTTAAATTGAAATTTACTTATCACTTTTTATCTAATCAACACATCTAAAAATAGGAAATACATTGAGTAAAAAAATTTAAAAACAAACCGGGGTTAAGGCTACTTAACACATATAAGTATAATGGGCTTCATTTACCCTTTTTTAGCACTTGGGCCTACCTAAATTTATTAATTGTGACCCCCGGTCGTAAATCTTATATATATGCACAATTTTATCACTTTTATTCTCCTATTATCAACAATTGGCCATCTAGCGACTATCCGTCGACTAACTTCGCGTACCTAAATGCCAACGCTTAAATAGAACAGCTCATTTGAATAAATAAAGTCTTATTCGAGAGAGAAAGTTTTTCATAGAACATTCAGTTAAAAAGAATAATTTTACCCCAAGAGGTTTAGTAGAAAGTTCGCGGATACACCAATAACAGCAGTATTGTCTTTTTATACTCATACAACAAATAACGTCTCATGTGCGCTTTACACTTTACCCTCGTAATTTGCTCATGTTGCCACTAACGGGTTTTATTATTCCCAACTTGATTGGGAAATGAATTTTTGAAAAAAGGAAAATTAAACAATTTTTAAAAATATTTCTCGTTTAAGAATTCACTGAATTTCTGAGGTTTTGAAATTGTTTTCAAATCACACACACACACACACACACACACACACACACACACACACACACACACACACACACCACACACCACACACACACACACACACACACACACACACACACACACACACACACACACACACACACACACACACACACACACACACACACACACACACACACACACACACACACACAACACAACACACAACACACACACACACACACAACAACAACAACAACAACAAAAACAACAACACAACAACAACAACAACACAACAACAAAAACACACCAACACACACACACAACACAACACAACACAAAACGCACCACGCACGCACGCACACACACACTCCCCGCACGTACACATAAAATTAAAAATCTAAACAAATCCAAGTTCTGAAGAAAAAAAATCCTATACTACAGAAATAGAAAATGTTAATGTTTTTTTAGTGGCAGAGAGGGATTGATCTCGTATACTTTGTACTACACTCATGGAAAAAAAAATTAGCGCCCCAAGGAATAATTGAGGGATCGAAAACAAAACTTGACATGAAGGTACATGTGGGGGGAGTTTCCAAATGATTAAAATGCAGCGATTGTATTACGAAGGGTAGGGGGGCTTTTAACGTCGTTCTCCATGGAGTAAAAAAACAGGTAACCAAAGTTTATTTGTGTGTGCTAAATCGTTTACAAAGGAAAATCTGAGGTAGACATGCCATTACGCCGTTTTCGAAGACAATATGAGCAGCTGTCGCAGTTTGAGAGGGGGAAAGAATCATTGGCATGACAAGCTGGGTGGTCAGCTAGGCCAGTAGCTCGACAATTAGGGCATTCTGATTGTTTTGTGAGGAGGTGTTGGGACGAGTGGATCCGAGAGATGCAATTTACACGAAGACCAGGCTCAGGACGCCCTCCACCGGCCAGGTAGAGAAGATCGCCTCATCGTTAGAATTGCACGAGTAAAGCTAACTGCTTCATCGACTAACATCCCGGACAGGTAGCACCTTCACTAGGGGCATACGAAGGCGCCTGGTGAAGGACATTTGGGATCACGTCCCCTTTTCGTGTGCTGCCCTGACGCCCACCCATTGATGCCTCCGTTTGGAGTGGGGTGCCGCTCACGAGGAAACTGGCCGCATGGGAAAAACCAGGTCGTCTTTAGGACGAACCCAGATTCAATCTCGGCAGTGATGACAATCGTGCCGTGGTGCAGCCCCCGTGGTGAAGGGCCTTCAATCCTGCCTTTGTTTTACAGCGACACACCGCTACCACAGAGGGGGTGTGATGGTAGGGGGTTTCCCATTGACTACAATACATGGTTGGCCTAGTTTTGATCCGTGGCACCTGACAGCCCACCCGGTATGTCCATGACATCCTGTAACCACATGTTTGCCACTATGCAAGGGGGCTCCCAGGAGCCATTTTTCAAAAAAGACAATCCCTACCTCACCCCAAAGGGGTT
Organism: Trichonephila inaurata madagascariensis; assembly: GCA_019973955.1. NCBI lineage: Eukaryota > Metazoa > Arthropoda > Arachnida > Araneae > Nephilidae > Trichonephila > Trichonephila inaurata. Next base: position 174,903 of record BMAV01022767.1, read on the forward strand.
GTTACAAGACTTTCCCCCGCACTGTTACTACACTTCCCTTGGGCCCGATCCCCAGATTTGTCTCCTTTCGAGCATATCTTAATCTTTTGGGATGTCAATTGGGCATCCCACGATTTTGAATGAATTAGAGGCAAGGTTACAGCAAATATGGAACGAAATGTCTCGAGACATCATACAGAACTTGTTCGGCTCAATGCCCGATCGTATTGCATCGTGCATTAGTGCTATACAGGGGGTTCAACAGGGTATTAAATCCGCCGTTCTTTTTCCTTTTTCTCTGAAATTAATGATCTTTTTTCTTTGATTTTCTAATCATTTTTTTATATCAAAGTAGTCATTACGTATGTAAAATTTCTTTTCATTTTGACGACTCCTTCTTGGTGCGCTAATTTTTTTTGTCAATGAATGTATTTACAGTGGGATTGTAATTTAAAACTCACTTTTGATCAATCTAACATTGCATATATTTGCTGGCATTCCATGTTCATTAAAACACTTTGCTCAGATTCACCAAGTTAATTTTTAAAAAATGAAAATGTTTAAATATTTGCATCGGAAAAATGACATTTCAAGAATTGATATCATTATATTTTTTATAAAAAGTGTAATTTTGCAGAATATTTTTCAAAGTGAAGAACTAAAAATATTATTTATCATTATTATTTAAATGAATTGTCTAACGATAAATATGTTTTTAATTTATATCTATTAATCATGATCTTAATGTAAAGATTAATGATAAATGTAAAGATTAATAATCAATCTAAAGATTAATAATTAATCTAAAGATAAACAATTAATGTGAAAGATTAATTTAAAATTAAAATAAAAATAAATAATTAAAAAGGAAGAAAAAAAGAGGGTTTAATAGAAAGAATCATGATAATATAAGATTTCATATTTTTACTAAATTTGTAAGTAAATTTTGATATTATAGTCAAAATTTCAGATTATAATGTATTTAGGTGATTTAAATTTATTATTGAATATCTAACTTAAAAACATTAATTTTAATATAATATTTAGAAACTGAATTTGCTATTGTTAACTTTTTGTTTAAAATGTAAAAAAAAGGCGGAAGGGAGTGAAAAATGTTATTTTTCAAAAAAGAAACTAAGAATTTTACGACAAAGACAATAAAAATTATTTCAAGATATTACACTTCTTGACAGAAATTGGAGCTATTTCATAAAAACAAAACTAGAACTTGATCAAACAAATGTGAGAGAACGTTTCTACAGATTACCTTTCTTTGATTTGCTTCAAATATCCTACCATAACAAAACATAGTCTTTACCATTTCATACATTTTACCTCTGTGCCTCTCTTCTCCAACATTCTTTAGATCGCACTGTTTTCTGCCTTTTCACACTCAGGTGTCTTGTTTCATTTGTAATCTTGTAAATAACTTGGGGAAATGTTTTCCTGTGGTGGTTTTACAACCCTACATTTGTTGTTTTTCCCCAAATGGTAAAAAGGGAAAAGATTTTAACAAAAATCGTTTTTTACTGAAGATAAATTCTTTTTTCCCCTATTCTTTGTTTAATTTTGCTTTAGGAATTGAACAGTAAAAAAGACGAATTGAGATTTATTGGTAAAAGAATCAATGCTAAATGAAACAATGTTTCATTTTCATTTTTGTATTAACAGTTCAATTATTTTAATAATAAATCTATTTTTGCTTTTTAATTTGATTTTTTCAAACGGGAATACTTAAAATTAGAAACCTTAGAAAAAAAAATAAACCATATCTTAAATATTTTAGAAAAAAAAATATTTTTTTAAAAATTTTAAATGGACTTAAAATCTTAGCAAAAAAAATTAATTATTTTTTTAAATTTCGAAATTTGATTAATTAGGCATATTGTTGAAGTTAGTCTAAGTTAAATTTGTCAAATCTAATTATGTTTGATCTATAGTAGAATTAAAGTTTTATATATTCCTATATTAAATATTCAATTATTGAACATTCCATTTCTGAAGTAAATATTTTCACATTTTCTTAATATTTCATTTGTGAACTTTTTCTACCTCACTATTTACTTTCATGTTTTTTAATATTAATAAAAATTTTTGCAAGGTATCCGAATACGTTGCCTTTTCAAAAGCTACAAATGAATTTTTTTATACATAATCCATAGATTGAATACATATAAAATTGTTTTAATAATTGTGATAGATCTATATCGCGTTCCTCCCAAATTTAACCCCCGGGCCTCCCCGTTTTCTAAATCTTACTCGGGGTGTAGAGAACACCAAACTTTTAAAAACGTATATTTAATTATGAAAAAAAAATTAAGTCATTATGATACATATTTATAAAGTACAAGATGTTTTTTTTATTATACAAATAAAATTATTAAATTATTGCATACAAATGAGACTAACATTAATTTAAACTAAACATACAAAATTTTCATTTTAAAACACATAATTTTATTTTTTTTCATAAACCAGTATAAAAATGTAAAACCAGTAATAAATATACTTTATAATTAATGAGATAATATAGTAGAAAGTACAGAAAAATAATATTTTAATCATTTTCAAACATTCAGAGCAGACTCATACAAAGGCTCAACTTCTCGCGGGGGTTCCACCCCACAGATAAACTTTTGAAGGCCCATTCCCAAACATTCGAGAAAAGGTTTAATCAGGCTTGAAGGCTCAATGACCTAAAATGGCAGTTTCAGAAAAAAAAGGGTTCTGCACACCCTTTTTTGAATCCCGTGAGGACTTTCTTTTTGCTGGGTTGTACAGATCACCCCCCGCGTGATCGCGGGGTTAATCCTCTTAAAACTTTGGGCTATCAATTCCGTTATTCTCCAACACTTCGGGGGAGTGGGTGTGAAAATTTAAAGTCGATGTTCAGCTACACGAGGGGTTTTGGGGCGGACCACGTAATTTTGAACCATGGTCAAGGACGTGCGGCACCTGAGCTGGCACTCCTCTCTCCTAACTACCACACCACACTTACGGGAGGGTGTTTTAACTCTCGACAGATTTAACAAACATCGCTGCCCTACACAGCGGGTCTTTAGTGGTACTGGGCTCGAACTCATGACATGCCTGCCATGATACGATACCTTGACCACTGGGCTATCGCAGCCCCAACCAATCCTTCGGAAGTAGAGAATCGTGATATTCAAATTAACTTACTATAAATAGAAGAGATTCTCTACCTTGAGAAGAGCGTAGGAGAGAATATATACTAGAGTCAGTTGAGATTGCTACTGAAGGTATAATTTTAGAATTGTTATGATTTGAGACTTATTAAGAGGAAACTTTAAAGTGATGATCGTTCACTAAGATTGAATTGATATTAGATTAAATTGGATGATAGGTTAGATCCTTTATTATGATAAGGATCAAGTTTGATAGTCTCCTAATCGTTTGCGTTTTACCATAGTTGTTCCACTTTCGTGGTTAGCATTGAGACTTTCTCTTACTATTATTAGTTGAAATTGTGTCTGTTCTTTGTATGGTAAATAAATAGATTAATTGGATCATGTCAAGTGTTTCTTCTCTACCTCCTACGCATCTAGGTGCCCTAGAGAGAGGTGTTAGCCTCTTACAATATTATTACAATAAAAAATTATTTAAATGCAATATTTTGCCAAAAAATGAACTTAGAATTACCTCTTTTTAAAACATTCTTCTTTTACGAAAAATGCTTTTATAATAATAATATTTTGTTTATATATAGTTAAGACTTCTCTAGAGGGCTTGAAGTACGACGTTTGAAAAAAATTCACATTATTTTCAGATTTACAACCAATTGAAATAATTATCAGTGTTTTTCTGTTAAAATTTCTCCACTCCGATGTATTGAAATGTGGATAGATACACTTCAAAATTATATTTTTCAAAAATCCCAGTTCAAGCACAGTATGGAGGTCTGAGCTATGTATAGGCAAAATATTATCATAACAGAAGCATTTTCCACAAAAGTAGAATATTCAGAAAATAAATAATTCTTTGTTCATTTTTTTGCCAAAATAATACATTTAAATAGTTTTTAATTGTAACAGTATTCTTAATATAATTTCATACGTGTATTATAATCTAAATGACCCTAAATATTAAAAAAATATCCCTTTGTACGCATTTGAAAAATCACAGTTCCAAACGAACCTTAAGGAAATAACAAATTCTACATTTTCGAATAGAGAATTGTACATTTTTTTGAAATAATAATTAAACAATTTATATACCATAAATTATAACATATATTGTTATTACAACAATTTGTATTATGTAGTGATAGTTTATAATTAGCAAATGAAATAAACTCAAAATTATCATTTAAGTAAAAGCCTCCCTATTTTTATAAATTGAGCAGAGGTTATATAAGTGTTCTTATATATATTTATTATTTTTTTCTTATAATAGACCAGATACATTAGTTAGATACCAAAATTGAGGGGGTTCAGGAATAATATGAAAAACCATCTTAAAAACCTTAAAGGTGAAGTAGCAAAAATTGAGGTGCTTGGGAAATACAATTATTCTAACCATAATATATATATATATATATATATATATATATATAAAATGACATCTCTAAACACAAATCGAAATGAGGGGAAAAAACTCGTAATATTTTAAACTTTTACACAAAAATGATACTTAAATAAAACATTGGCTTAAAATTTTTTTTAACATAAGATTTTTTAAAATTTTTCTATAACAAATATATCAAGTAGTTAAAAAATATGGGTTAAATTTTAATATACAGGTAATGTGAGTAAAATAAAAAGAACATCAATATAAAATTCAAACTATAAGTTAATTTATACTTCGTTATTTATTAATAATTCATATGAAATTCAAAGCTTAAATACTTTTATGACGTATTAAAAGTAATTTTTTTTTAAAAAATGATCAATTTACTGATGAGCTGTAAGTTAACACAAAATATTTTCATTAATATTACTATTTTGTTATTAGATAAGAAATTTGGATGTTTCAAAATTAGAGCATTGGCCGATAAAGGTTTAGGCCGATAGTATAGCTTCCATTACAGAATAGAGAAGAATATCTAAACTTTATGAATTATCAGCTTCTAATAAGTGTCGACAAAAGATGTTTAAGATTTTTGATCTATTTCTCGAAACCCCTTTAAACATTCCTTTCCCTTTTCAGATACTGCCCGAAGGACCTTCGAAATGCCAAAGGCGAAATTTCAATAACAGGCACAGTGCTAAGTAAGCAACTCAATGCTAAGTAAGCACAGCATACAATTATTCAATAGATGAATTTGTCACTAAAACTATAAAATTTTGTCAAGAGCAAAAAAAATGTTTAGTTTGTTTAATTTTGCTTAGTTTTCTGAATAATTCCTGTACTTTCTGAATAACATTCAAAAATTCCTTTCCTACTTCTTAAAATTGTTTACAATATCGAGGTTTGAATTTAAATAATGTTAATAATATTTTTAAAAGGATATAAAAATAACTGCTACTTAACAACACTCAATTTATGGAGCCTGTTATAAAACATATGTTTAGCAAAATTGTGCAGTTTTTTTCATAGTTCATCATTTTTCATAGTGGGCAGTGATAAAATTTCAGGCATTTTTTTATTCAATCAATTCCTACTATTAGCTCACACTCTCTATTTATTTATTTATCTTGGTGGAATTTTCAATCGTTAATAAAATACATTTTAAAGCGCTCAATTGAGCTGAAATTTTATATACATGACTATTTTGAACGACAATACAGTAATTTAATTATATTTAATGAAAATTTATTGATTAAAACTAATTATTTAAATAATTACAAATACAGCCAAGTTGGCATCATTTTTGGTGACTTAGAGACCTTTTTAGCGACTTGTGTCAAAACTTGAAAAGGTTTTTTTCTCACGTTTTATAGCATTTAGTTGAAGTGAAATTTTATATACGCGATTGTTTTGGATGACAATACGATACTTTAATGATAATTAATAAAAGTTAATTACCACTTAATGTTGTGATTCAGTCATATGTATATACATATTTATATTAATTGTAACTATAAAAAGTAGCCAAAATAAAAATTTTCTTTGTTGACCTATGTAGGAATTGACTGAAATTTTTTAAATATATTACTTCTTTTTATCTTAGTTAACACTATGATTTACTATGTCGTACTGTTACAGCATCGCGAAAAATTGCTGTAAGCAATAAACTTCCCAGAATTCATTGTTTTATCACTTCCAACGAAAAAGCAAGAAAACACATTTCAAAAGATACTATGATGGTGATACAATATTAAAACTAATGAATTTTTTTTTTTTTAAAAAATAGTTAAATGAATCAAATTAAAAGAACTGTTTTACGCATTTAAGAGTTTCAAGCAGTAGCTGAGAAATATTTTCAAAAATGGAGAAAAAAATATTCAATGTTTTCCCTAAAATAAACAATTTGCTTGATTTTGCTTACTAAGCAATTCATTACTCAGTTGTTTGATGAGTTCTTGGGATTGCAACACCGGACTTAAACCCACAGTACCGGTAATCGGTATTTTTTAGATCTTAATACCGGGATATTGGTTTTAATAACTCTGTAGTAGAAATTTTAGAAAAATAAAGAAAGCACAGGTTTATCTTAGTTTTATTTGCCAGTTTTATTAGAGAGTGTAAATACCACAAAAAATAATTTGTAACTTACAAATTATAGCAGTATAAAAGAATCACAGAAAAGTAAGGGAACATCTTATTTATTTAAATAATAAAAAAGCATAAATATCACTATTCAGTCTGTGGTACTATTACAAATGTTTGAAATGTGATCTTTAAAAACATAATGCATCAATTGTACTGTATGATATGCAAATACAATGTGAATAACAAACTCAATACTTGAAAAAATATCGAAATATTACGCACTTTCTTCACAACTACAACCTTGTTTTCACAGATATGAATATCATATCAGTCTACGAATCCTACGCGTGTGCAGTATGACTCTGAGCTGTAATAGTATAGTTTTGGCCCGCCTAGTTTGATGATTTCCATATTTTATCACTTCTCTTGATTGTACGATGCAACTTTATACTCACAGTCAAATTTTGCTACTATTTTGCTATGTTGGTGATCCCTGAACATATAGCGGAGACAAATTTAAAAACTTCTAGTAAATATCGAAAAATCGGGGTTTAAAATTGTGAATACTGGTATTACCAAATCGTACAAATGGCTCAAAATATCGGTATTCGGTATCCCGGAATACCGGTATTGTAATCCTAATGAGTAAGTTGAACAACATGTGACGGCTCACGCGTCCTTTCTCTAACATAACCTCTGTGTTCTTTGACGGCCACGATTAATGGCAAATCTTTTCCCACCCAAATCCAAGAAGTGAAACGAAGGATAGATGCAAATAAGATAACCTTTAAAAGGACAGAAGCTTTAGTAAGCATGATGGCAATTTAGAGAAAGTTCAGTTTAGAAAAGATAGAAGTGTAAATTGACGGCCTACCTAAGAATCACGAAAATCTCGCCATTCATTCAAGGTACATACCATTGTACGCGAGCCTAGATGAATATCTGAAGTGGATTGGACCGTTGCTTAGAATTCAAGGAAGGAAGATTATATTCTGAATGCGAATATATTATTAGGATTGAGAGTAGGCGGATATAATATAATTATATAGATAAGTGATCCAATTGCGCGATCTGTGTTAACTACGGCTACGTGTTTTGGTTTATTCTCACTTAATATAAGTTTGTTCGATATATAAGTAATTTAAGTTAAACTCTTAATAAAAGTCATATTAAGAATTCTAAAATGTCTCATCATTTCGAGAATCCCACACCTCTAACTTACGCTGAAACCCACAATATGGTCGACAAAGATCGACTATATCACAAACATGAAAAGACTGATATCAACCAAAGAGAATGAACTAACAGTTTTATAAAGAATAATTTTTTATACCATGGATTAATATGTGTTTAAATAATGAACGTTGTACTTCATGCTACAATCAATAACTTTGATACATTAAATCTGTAAGTTAATCCGAAGTCTTTATTTTTACGACAATACAAAAATGGCTCAACTGTGTTGGACAGTCTTCTGGAAAATAAATTTCTTTTGTGGCTCTCTTTTATTGTCGTCACACTAGTCTGTTTCAGTATAGAATTTTTTTTTTGTAAAACGATTTCTTCAACGTGACCAGCTTTACTGATGCATCTTGGGAAATAGACCTCCACCCTGAAGTGATCTCTTGGATTGTGTGGGGATTACGACGTTTAGAAAGTGGGCCCACTTTCAACGAAATCACAAAAGTTCCTCCAAAGAAAAATATACACTTTTGAAGAACAGACTCCTATGCTACCAGTGTTTGCTTTCTCCCGATATAAATCTTGAGCTTGAGAAATAAAACCTAGAGGAGATTGAGAAAGCGATGCTATTACAGTCCTGAAATCAATGTTTCTGATTTAATTTGTTTTGTTTCTATCAAAAGTTATTTTCAAATTTCATGATTGAATATGTTATTTTTACTAAAAGGGATGCTAATACATATTCTTATAGTACATCAGTAAACGAAATTACATTTGGTTTATTATTGTTCATCAGCCTTTTAGAAAAATTATGTTCTATTAAAACTTTAATTTTATTTATTTAGTAATTGGTTGCGATATTTATTTTAATTAAAATAATTCAAATAAATCGTAAGGTGTGTTTCCAAATTTCACTTTAACTATACCGTTTTCATTAAACAAGTTGTTAATACACATTTTTGTAATACATATGTGAGTGAAATTATGTTCTATAAATATAGTTATTTTTTGGGGGAGAATCCTTTTTATTAATAACTTTAAGTTAATTAGATGATATCATATTTATTCGAGTAGTAATTTCATAGATATATCACAAATTATCTCTACAATATCAAATACAGGTTAAAATTCTTCTTACGGTACTTAGGGGAGTGGGAAGCCTCTATACCGACAATGTTAAATTGTCTGTTTTCAATGTACCTTTTCTCAAAATCTGTTACGTGTACATACTTGAAATTTTAGTTACTATTAAAGTATACCTTTCTCATTATACTGAAATGAGCGTTTTGCTAATTATTAATTTTTTAATAATTTATGAAATATTTTTTCAAACACTATGAAATTTGCCCCTTTTTCACATAAAAAAATTTGTAAAAAATAAATTTTTGAGTTTTTTTTACAAAAAACCAATTTCAGCATATATTAACAATCATTATAAATGTATCATAAAAATTTTACATACATGTGAACAGTAGTTTGTAAGAAAAGGTACATCGAACATCAAAAATTTACATTTTGAGAGAAATTGATTTTAAAGTATACAAATGAGGCTTCTAATAGGCTAGGAAATAAAAAATAAAAGGCTCAATTTACAATAAAAGATACATGTTTTGGTTTATATCAGACGTTTAACTTTTAAGCAAAATCGAAGTACTTCGATTATATTTTTCACCATTCAAATGGCCGTGGCCCAGTTTCAATGATTATTTCAAAATAGTTTTTAAGGGCTTCTAATCACCCTAGGGGGTAAAGTAAGATATATTTAGAAAGTTTACAATCTATGCAATTTGAAAATGTAACAATCTCAAATTGTCAAAAAATAAGATTTTAGCTTTCCAACACCCATTACGTATTATACTGTCGACCATTTTCACCAAATAAAATGAAATTTCCAAATGCTGCCATCGTATTTGTTGCTTTTATAAGTGCGGAAAAGCGTTTCCACTATTCCCAGAACATCTCGGCATTTGGTGACATATTTGGAGTTGAAGCTCTTGGTCGATGATATGATATATAATTGCCTATTTTATGTGCAGAGCATAACATAAGATGTCAAAAATGCTTCAAAAACGCGAGATAATTAAAACGAAAATTTAACATATATATATTTAAAAATTCTGTTTTAGTAGAATAACTATTTTATCAATGGAATTTACATATTTTCAAAATTTATCAGGTGCTTTTACTATTATAATATTGATATATATTTCTCTCATTTTTCTCATCTAACCTCTTTCTCGCTTAAGAAATATATAGTTATTGCTGTAAAATATTTCTCTTTCAAAGTATCAAGAATAAAAATCACATATTTATACTGAGTTTTTTTTAATATGCTTCTTTATTACGCTATAAGAATAAAAAAAATTACGGATATTATTATTTATTCAAAACTCAGATAAAAATATGATTTAATGTTTTCTACAATAATTATACATGGATTGCGCTCTTTCTCTAAGACATATTTTACCTTTAGATTATCAATATTTTATTCGTTTTTCAGTGAAGCTACTTTTTCGGTTAGATATAAATTTAAGTCGATTTTCCTATAAACTTCTGAAATTCCTTTTAATTACGTAGCATAATCAAAGCAAATAATATTTTGACTGCCTCAAAAATTTAAAAAACCTTATTAAAGGTATAATGAAGTATATATGTAAAAAGATTGAAAATAGAGTTCTTCTATTCTTAAATATGGGCTCAACGTAGGAAAATATTTTTCGAGAGAAGGATTAAATAGAAAAAAAACTACTACTATTACTACTACTAAACTACTATTGTGCATACTACTACTACTAACTTGACAAAAATACTGTGGGACTTCCCTTTCATTATATTTGTACATATTCTGATATGTTCTTAAATAAAAGAGGATTTGAATAATTTGAGATCTTTTCACAAGTCAAATGTAATAAGCTTGAACAAAGGCTTTAACTTTGTAAAGAAATTTTTTTCAAAATCTATATGTATTAAAGTTGTTTATAAAGTTGTATTTCAAATCTATTTACAAAAAAAAAAAAATAATTAATTTCAATCTAAAGTGAAACAATATTAAAAAAAATTCATCAAAGAAATATCAGAATATCATTCCCAAGGAGAATTCTCTTTACAGTTTATATCATGTAGACTTTATTGGTTTTCTGCCATCAACCAGCAAAAGTTACAACCACACTTTCAAAGTCGTTGATGCATTCACCAAATTCGTATGGCTCTAACCAATGAAGTCAATCTTAGCTCAGGGCGCAATTCAGACAATTAAACAGCAACAAGAAACCTTTGGGAATTCTTTTAGGATAATTACTAATAAAGGTGCGACTTTCAGGTCGAAAAAATTCTCAGAATATTGTGCAGCTAATAATATACAACATTGCTCATCATCACCAGAGTTCCTAGAAGAAATAGTCAAGTGGAGCGAATGTACAGGATTCCAGTTTTATCGAAATTCTTCGTTGAAGATCCCTCGAAGAGGTATAAACACGTTAGAGCAGGAGTACTCAACCTTTTTTTCTGCTGGTCCGCAGACATATGTCAGCCATTTCACGCGGGCCACATACATATGTTAGTTATTTCATGCGGGCCACAACATGTGGATAAATGGGGGAGGAGAAATGCTTTAGGATCAAGATAACATTGGAAATTTAAAATGCGGAAAATTGATCATAATATTATAATTCCTGTTTTGCTTTTTTTAATTATTATTTTTGTTACTAACACTAAATTAGAAGCTTTTAAGAAACACTCCTTCACAATTTATGCATCAATAAACGGTTTCATATGATTACTAATAATGTAACAAACTTCATGGGATGCATTTATAAACGCTGTGATATTACCACTGACAAACACTTTGTTGCTGTTGCAAGGATTATTAAAAAAAAGCATATTTATCAATTCTTGAAAGAAATCTTCGTGGAAAAGTATCATTGAATGATTCCTGTTTATTGGTATGTTTTAAATACAGCACTTTCGTGTCAAATCAAACAATTACTGATCCATGTTTGCTTTTTACTACAAAAGAGTCGACTTAACAATTGTCTTGAAACGATATATTTTCTTCGAATATTTTTCGCTTGAAAGATATGAAAGATAGTTAAAAATTAATTCCATCCACTGTTCATTCCATTGCTAACTGTTATTACCAACCGTAACTGTTTCAAATAGAATAAGGATATCAATTTGTACCCGTACGATACCGACAACAAAAAGCAAAATTGATATATCTGATTCCTTGACAAAGGATTTCCCACCAAATTTTTTATACAATTTTCTTAAATAAGTGAATTTATCAGAGCAATGGGTCATGACCGGGCCACTTAAAAAGGTTCGGCGGGCCGCAAGTGGAGTATCGCTGCTTTAGAGTAATGCAAAAATCATAAATGCTAGAACCGGTCTCCTTTCCAGTATCTGGAATGATAATAAGAATAAAGAACCTTAAAAGTGCTGGAAGAGGAGCAGTATTTTTCACTGAGGAACAATCGTCAGAAGATGCGAGGTGAAGCGAAAAAAATGTACTAAAAATTTAGGAAGTAGACAGCAGAGTCTACAACCGGGTTGTCCGTTTGAATTCTACACGCAATCTGAAGTAATCCCAAACAGTGAAATAAAAATAAAAATAAAAAATGTATTGTCGTAGTGACAACGGTTTGTGTACAAAAAAAGGGAACGAGAAAATAGTGCTGTTGTTTTAAGGGTTGTCTTTATTGCCTTAATTGTTACTTTTTTGTTACTTAATTGCTTTTTAATGATTACTTATTTAATAAACCCTTAAAGTGAAAAAAGGCACATGTATGGGTGATGAGCTACTTTTTAAATCTAACACCCAAAATAAGTTTATACACTTGCATTATTTTAAAAAAGCGAGGAATCCACAATATTAAATAACTAACCTCATCTAAAGCACAAATTTGCTCTGTTGGAGTTATATAAAAACGTTTTAATTATGATATTGTTTCTGTTATCAGAGAAAGAATGGACTTCTTTTAAAACCAAAACTCATAGCTTCCATTATTGGCATAAAGCCACTTAAAGCTTTTATAGATCATAAACAAAACCCATATGTTAACATAATAAAAATATTAACCTTTAAGCTAAAACTTAAAGTATGTATGATGTTACGGTTTAAGACTTATATAGAGCTTATAAAGTAACTTTAAAAGAAAAATATTTTCTGAGTATCTCCTCAAAAGAGAGCCATATATGGGTTTAAGAGAGAATAACACTGTATTTCCATCTTTTTTTTTATTATTTTAATGGCTATTCCAAGTTCTTGAGTTTCAAGATGCTATCAAGATTACCTCTATATCTTTTTTTTAAAAAACTTTTGCGTTGAAGCTAATTTTACACAAAGGAGCCTCTCATCCTATCTATTATTCACAAATTACCAAGAGAAAGAAAAACTTGATCACAAAAAAGTGTGGATAAAAAAACTGTAGGAATGTGTATTTCCTGAAGGTTTATTTAAATTGTTTCTCTATTTTAAAGCTAATAAGGTAATCAAAGTAGAGATTACTACGACTAACATTTCCTAAAATTGATTAATTTTCTTCCAGCTAATGATTCCTTTTGGTATCTAAAAAGCATTTTTGCTCTATTTTTTATATTAAAAAAATTACTGGTTTAAAAGAATAATTACTTTTTTGTAATTACTCCCGCCCTTATAATATGCTTTGGTTCTTTGTTCGTCAAAAAGATTATTTGCTTCAATGTCTTATTTAAAAAAATTCGAAGAAATCTTTATGAGAGAACTTTTTTTTCCAATTCTATTATTAGTTCACTTTCTCCGCAAAATATATATATATATATATATATATATATATTATATATAATATATATATATATATATATATATATATATATATATATATATATGTCAGGTTTAAAAGTTTGGTCAAAATTAAGTAAGTAATAAATAAATATAAGAGCGAACTCTTCACCATCGCGTAAGGATTTGTGGTAAATAAGCCTATTTAAAGGTGGAGCGAGCGCTGACGAAAAGAACGCATACTCGAAAAAGGTTTGCTGGGCTCTTGTCAATATTGTTAATGTTCTACTCGGTTTTCCCCCAAGGGCCGCCATGTTGGTTTTATGTGATTGAAGCGAAATAAAAAGTTATTATAGAGATGATACCTTCCTCATTTACCAGCGGCCGGGGCTGCTTATATATATATCTTGTTCAAACTTTCAATGGCTAATTAAATACTTTTTATTCATCCATTTAAGTACAAATAAATTTTTTTAAGCTTGTAGTGGATGACAGGTGATATTAATAATATTTTTTCAAATATTAATTCATTAATTAAATTTTATTTTTTAATTTTAAGTTTATTTCGCGTTATTTCTAGGGCTGCTGTAGCCCAGTGGTCAAGGTATCAGATCATGCCAGGCAAGTCATGAGCTTCAAGCCCAGTACCACTAAGACCCGCCGCGTTGGGGAGCGATGCACGCTAAATCTGTCGATGTGATCAAACATCCTCCCGTTGGTGTGGTAGTTAGGAGAGGGGTGCCAGCTCAGGTGTCATCCTCGTCACTTGACCATGGTTCAAAATTACGAGATCCGTCGCCAAAAGCCCTCGTATAACTGGACAGTGCGATATTCACTCCACGTTATTTCTATCGTAGCTACAATTAGGTGCTACAGATGGCGCTAGTGCATTTTTCTTATAAAGTACGAATTAACGTTAAAAAAAATTACATAACTTATTTTTTTTAGAGCTTTTAATAATTGTAGAGATATTAATGTTATTGCTGTAGTGATTATTATTGTGAATTTAAAGGAGCTACAATTTTGAAACGTGAAACTTTCATATATTATTTTGCTTGTGCAAAACGCTAAGTGTAATTGAATTCAAATTATCAATGATTTCTAGGTTTTCTAATGAATGCATTTTTAATAACATATTTTTAATACTTATTATTATTATTCATTAAATGTATTTAGCAAATTTTTCAATTGCAGAGTATATATATCTTCACTGGATTCAAACATAGTGCTTGTGATAAATAGTTTAGTGCACAAGTTTTCATTTGACTCGCTGAAAACAATGAACACATTATCTACAAGTGGAGAAAAATAACCGACTGAAATACTATTTATAGTATTTTTATTTCAAATGTTTTTCTTACGCTAGCATATAAATACGAGGGCGCGTCGGAAAATAAGTTTCCCCAGTTGACTGTAATCAGAGTTGAGTATGAAAGTCGAAAAATAGAATGAGACACAAAAGATAAGAGATAACTTAATTTTTACGCATAAGTACCAAGTACATTAATTAAGACATTCGTCATACCGCTTGATAAGCTTCAAAAAGCCCCCCAGGAAAAATTCAAGGCTTTTCATACGGAAGAAGCGTTTAATGGCTTGTTTGACTTCAGCATTATTTCCAAAGCGCTTTTAGGCGAGATTCTCTTTCAAAGACTGAAACAGATGAAAGTAATTTGGTGAGAGATAAGGACTGTGATACAGGCGCTTCAGACCAAAAGTTGCAATATGGTTTTGCTTTGCCGTCACCGAGTGTGGTCTCGCAGTGTCATCCAACAACAGAACGCTAGATTTGAGTAGCCCAGGAAGCTTTTTCCGAATCACCCCCTTCAATTTCGACAGGGTGTCAAAGTACCACATAGCATTGATGGTTCCATCCTTCAAAAAGTCCTCGCAAAAGTAAACGCTTCTTCCGTATGCAAAGCCCTGAATTTTCTTGAAGGGCTTTTAAAAGCTTATCAAGCGGTAATACAAATGTCTCAATGTACTTGGTGCTTATGTGGAAATATCAAGTTATGTCTTATCTTTAATGTCTCATTCTATTTTTTGACTTTCATACACAACTCTGACCCCAATCGACAGGGAAAACCTTGACTCACCCTCGTATATACACCCTTAAAAATTTATACAGTTGATTTCTCATAATTCTTACATGGACTTTTTAAAACTATATGAATTTTTTTTTTTTTCACTTACACTAATTCTGGACAACTTCAAATACACCAAACTAGCTTTTTTTAATGATTTGACACGTTTTTTCGAGGAAGGTATGAACCCTGTAAAAACAGAATTATTTGTGTGCTGTTTTCCCCGAGCATTTTCTGATTATTTCTTAACATTTGTTAAGACGCATTTTAAATCCCAGGAAAACTTTATAAGGAGGATGTTGTATAATATATTCATGAAACTAATTTTTATTTTTCATTTCTTTGAATCCTTTAGAATAGAAATAAGTATTCAAAGGATAGTTTTATTTTTATGTTAAGAAATAGATTTTCAATCAATATAGCGTTTTTAAAAAGACATACTCTTGTATTATCAAAACATATTCTGGATTCATATTATATTGATGCATGTGTTATTTAATTTTAATAGGTTTTGTGGCATCATGATCACTTTAAATTACTTCATAACACGGTAGCGTTTAACATCTATTTGCCAAAAAGGTATTTCATTCCAAAGTAATGAATTATATTCATTAGTAATTTGATAATGTTCACAGCCATTCACTGTAGAAAAGTTTTTGTCCAAAGTTAGTTCACTCCAGCTGTTGCTCCATCTACTCCAGAACTCCATATTTCAAATACCTACAATGTTCATCTCACTTGGTCTTTGAGGTGCAGCTGCCCCCGCAAACCCTATTGAGCGTCTTCGAAGAGAAAAAAAGCTGAAGAGGAAAATAATTCAAAAGATTGAAGCAGGTCGCGTCAATTTGTAAGCCAACCCTTTAAACTCCCTGGGATTGCCTCTTTCACGCCCCTAATCATCTGTGATTGCCGAGGGCAACCGATCAGCACACGACTCTCCTTAGTCCCACTGAATTGGGGCTTAGAGACAATAGTTTGGCGCGTCTGATCTCCAACTCCGAAGCCGTATCGATTTCACCATCTGTAGGGCTATAAATCACCCTGTCACATTGACACTGAAGGTATAATTTATCACGACAGACCGACATTCCTTTTCCTTCAAATCGTTCACGGCCTACATGTGCGAGGGAGGCTCGCAAAGGATACTATTTATAAGAGCGTTCTTAATATAGATCGTTGAGACTAAATTCGACGAGGGGTTGAAGAAAGAAAAGGTGTGGTGACATCAAAGGCGTTTTTAGAATCGGCTCACCAACGGTATCCTATTAGGTATGAGAAAAGAATACGTGGTCTTTTTTGGACGATACAATGTCCCATCTGGACATCATGGTCATACTCGTAAGTCAATTGATTCATCAAGTCATTCAATCTTCAATCAAGTATTGTCGAGGAGTGTTCTACGAATGATCCGACGTCACAGTATGAAAATGCATTTCTAAATTTTTTGAAAAGCGGATAACAAAATAGAATTAAATAAATAATAATTTTGTCATTAATAAAATAAATAATAACGTTTAAAAGAATAGTAATTAATTCTTCTTTTTCTGTCGTTTTCAATTATTTCTAAATTTTTAAATAATAATTGATAAATTGTTGATGCATTAGTTAAATTAATCCTAAAATGTAATCATTTTTACTTTGTTATTATTATTTTCCATTTATTCATTTAATTCCAATTTAAAATTAAAATAATATTAAAAAATTGTTAGTTTGCATGATGTTTATTCACGATGAATGAAATTGTTAGAAGTTTGTTTATTAGAGTTTATTTAACTCAGGTGGGTTTGCAATATTAATTTCGGTTTCATTTCTGTTTTTAATTCGCTGAAATTTTTTATAGAAAAAATATTTTAACATATTTGAATATAAGTACCAAGGAAAAATATAGGTATTTATATTATTGCTTTGAAATTTTTTGTATTGATTTATTTGTATATTTCGAATGATATACAGAACATATGTCAAAATTCAAATTTATAAAAATTGTGTGTTTAAAATATTCAATGAAATTTATGAGTAAAATTCTGAAGATGAAAAAAAAAATCGAACATACTGTAAAAAAAGTAACACAGTTTTCTTTTAAAGTCAATTCCTACTTCATTCTAAAAACTTCCTGGCATCATCTGTTGTAGCTAGTTCTAACTTCATCAGAAATAGCGCATAAATTTGAAATTTAAAAATAAAATTTAATTAATGAATTAATATTTGGAAAACTGTATTAACATCAAAGTGTCATCCACTACAAGTTTAAAGAAATGTATTTGAACTTCAGTGGATAGATAAAAAGTATTTTATTAAAGATTGAAAATTTGAACAAGATATATATGTGTACATATAGACAGAGAGCTAACAGTAGTAATTGATTAAATTTTTTAACTATCAAAGAAAAACATTTTAAAATCAACACGACGTATTTTTTTTACAATTTTATTTTGCATGTTAAAAATTTACACCTTGCTTCTTTCAAAGAAAAGATAAACAAAGCTCATAAAAAAATGAAAAAATAAAAGTCATAAAAAGTGGTTCTTTTTCTTTCTTTCTTTTCTTTTTTCTTGAAATCTTTTTCGTTTAACTGTTCACATCCGAGTACTACGCAAAGAGAAAGCAATCGTATAAAGTGTACATATTAAAATTACATCTGAGAGATATAAAAAAAAGTTTATTTTTCTTACTTTTGATGCTAACCTTTTAATAAAATTTAACTGAACGAATAATGCATTAAGTTGCTTAATTTTGATAAGGTTGCTGCATTTATGTAATGTTTGAAGAGTATAAAACAAAATATTTTTAATGGGTTCTTAACGCCATCATCTTATTTTTCCGTGCTACAAAGTGCTACATTTTATCTTACTGTGTTGCAAAGTAAAAATAAAAGTATCGCCTCTTTACATAATCCGGTACATCGAGCTAACATTTTGTTTTATCTCTTATATGTCAAAAAAATTTTTCTTTCATTTTAAGAGCTAAACGGATTTATTACATTATTTTTACATTATAAATAAACTTCATTTTTCAATATTTATGAGATAACTCATACATCAATGGTTGCAAATAATCAGTATTTTAACATTAATTCTAGAGTAAGTGAAAGGATGTGGTTTTTTTGAAATTATTTGTTACATAATAAGAGAGCTTTACAGTTACAGAAAGATTTTTAGTTGCTCGATTTTTTCCTTCCCTTTAAATCCTTAGTTGCATTTAAAAAAATCACAATGCTAATGCTCTAATGCTTAAGGTATCCGAATACGTTCGGAACAGTGATTTTTCAAAAGCGCATAAATGGATAATTTTCATGATATTTAGTGTCACTTAGATTAGAATACATGTATACAATTGTTTTAAGGACATTTTGACAAAAAATTATTTAAGTACAATATTTTGGCAAAAAATTAACTTAGAGTAATTTTTTTTAAAAATGTTCTCCTTTTGTGAAAAATTCTTCTATTGTATTAATATTTTGCCTGTATATAGCTCAGACCTCTGTACAGAGGCTCAACAAGAATTTTTGAAATGCATAACTCGGAAGTCGGTTTATCCATGTTTTACGAAAACAGAAGGGAGAAATTTTAAGAAAATACGCCGATAATTATTTCAAATGGTTGTAACTCTGAAAATAATGTGAATGTTCCAAAAATCTTAGTTGAGCATCTGTACAGAGGTCTAGCATATAACAGGCAAAATATTATACAATAGAAGCATTTTTTTACAAAAGGAGAACATTTTGGAAAAAGGTTATTCTAAGTTAATTTTTCAAATATATTTAAAAAACTTTTTCAAAATGTCTTTAAATTTTATACTATATTCTGATCTCAGTGACACAAAAAAATCATGAAAATTATACATTGCGTTTTTTAAAAGTCATGGTTCCGAACGTAGTCGAATACCTTAATATCTAATTATTTAAAAAGAATATATTCATTATTTTATTTCATGATAATTTTTTTTGAAAATTTTTGTTGTTGCTAAAGCCACCTGCCTGACGTTGTCAGAGCAAGGCTCACGAAATTTATGTCGGATCTATACGCAATTTTCTAATTAATCCTCTTGGGAAATCTTTGGGCTATCAATTCGCGTTACTCCCAACCAACCCTTCGGAAGAAGATAATCTTGATATGTAAATTAACTAACTATAAATAGGCGAGGTTTTCTAGCTTGAGACTGAGAGAGGAGAAGATATACTCGAGCCAGGTGAGATTGCTACTGAAGGTATAATATTAGAATTATAGTGATTTGATTTTTATTAGGAGGAAACTTTAAAGTGACGATTGTTCATCAAGATTGAATTGAGATTAGACTAAATAGGATGATAGGTTAGATCCTTAATTAAGATAAGGATCAAGTTTGATAGTCTCCTAATCGCTCACGTTTTAATGTCACTGCTCCACTTTCACGGTTATCATTGAGACATTTTCTTTCTATTATTAGTTGAAATTGTATCTGTTCTTAAAATGGAAATAAATAGATTAGTTGAGTCCAGTCGAGTGTTTCTTCCCTCCCCCCACACATCTAGTTGTCCGCGAGAGAGGCGCGAGCCTCTTACAAATTCATCGAGACCAAGGGCTAGTTGTATATCTGTCGTTAGGCGTAACTTTGAACACCATGCAGGTGACAATTTGGCTAGTTCCACCCCAATTTTCAAGGAGAGCTCCCTGCATGTGGCCAGGGCCTCCCACCTCTCTTCCCCTTCCTCCAACCTCAAGAGTGGACTTCTGGCTGAGCGGCTATTTAGAGTATTCCTCCGCCGTAAAGATATTATACATTTACAAACAATCATATCTTCTCCGAGATTTGAACTCAGGCTCAATGGCACAGCAGTCAGTGTCACTAACCACTATAACGAATGGTCGGCTATTAACAGGAAAAAGTTTTTAGTAAACTTAACTTATATTATTTTAAACAAAGTGAATATTAAAACATGGTAAGCAGTTAAAATGAAAGTAATTTTAGAAATTTTAATCCTATTAATTTATATTAGTTAAAGCTAATTAAATATTATATATGTTTTAATTTTTTTCAATATTAACCAGTTTGTATCATAATATTGAAAGACAGTCATTAACAGTATTTCAATTCGAAGTATTCGGCTCAAAACAAATTTGTAAAAATAAATTAATTTTAATTTTTAAATTACTTGTGAATTTAGACGTCTCGCGTCCTTCCGCTAACATAACTCCTATGTTCTTTGAGGGCCCAAAGATTAATGGAAAAACTTTTCCAACCCAATCCCAAGAAGATAAACGATCATAATATGTAAATGAGATATACTATAAAAGGATAGAAGCTTTGATGATAAGATATAGCGTGGAGCTTAGGAATAGTAGTGTGGAATCATTCTGATCAACAACAGGCAAGTTTGAAGATAGCTTATGTGAATCTTGCAGATCAAGAGTTAGCAGTCCGATAGCTTTAGAAGGAATAAAAGCCAATATAAAGAAGTTGGAATCTTCTTATACAAGTGAATTTATAGCTATCTCTTTAGGTAAAGGAAGGAGATCTGCAAAAGGTAATATTTGATATAGGTAATTAGATGAATCGTATTATTAACTATAATTAAGATAAAGGATCTAGTGGGGATCGACTTAAATACACGGTTTAATTTTGTTAACTCTCATTTTTAATTAAAATTGTCAAATTAGAATTTAAGTAATATAAGTTATTCTTAATAAAAGTTGTATTAATCTACTATGTCTCATCATTTTAGATAATCCCACACCTGCTTACTGGAACCGGCACGACATGGTCATCACAGGATGGCTATGTCGCAATGGCGCCCGAACGTATATAATTCTGGGTTAGGTAATGTAGGTGGAAATCTGTTCTACCTGAAATGTACTTTTCGGGGTCAGAGAACATTGAGAGTTTATAGAGGTATTGATAATAACATAAAAAGTTACTTGAAATCCCAAGTAATCTGTCATGTGCTTACTTAAAAGTCATCTCAGGAAGGGCTCAAGATTGGTATTCAATATTTGGTTTGTTGTTAGTAAAAAAACAGCCACGGATTTTGGGGCAGCTCAAAAACTGAATTAGCGAAGGCTTTTCCGCGGTCAAAAATAA
This sequence comes from Trichonephila inaurata madagascariensis, assembly GCA_019973955.1. Taxonomy (NCBI): domain Eukaryota; kingdom Metazoa; phylum Arthropoda; class Arachnida; order Araneae; family Nephilidae; genus Trichonephila; species Trichonephila inaurata. The sequence goes on from BMAV01022767.1 coordinate 196,575, forward strand.
GAAAAAAACTACAGTCGCAATTTTACGCGTCCCAGCAGGGAAGAAATCAGGATCCTACTGATTTCATGTATAGATTACTAAAAATAGAGAGAAGTTTAGAATTAGGAATGTCCCAAGCAGAGTTAGTGGATCATATTTTAGTTCGACTCGAACCACAGATACAAGACTATGTGGAAGTGAGAAATCCACAAAACACGATACAACTTTTTTGAAGTCTTAGCTAAATTCGAAGAGAGATATTCTTGCAAATTACAAAGGGGTTATCAGAACGATAATATAGAAAGACGAGGTCAAAATGCGCATAGGATGCCTAATTTTGAAGCTAATGGTAGAAACTGGAGGAATTCTGAAGTAAGACGTAGACCAAATAACAGTAGAAATGAGTTTTACGAGAATAGCCGTCAAAGTAATAGAGGGTTCGAGAGGAATAGGTTTCATAATAATGATCAAAGATTCAACAACAGGGGTTACTCATTTCGAAATGAGCGAAATGATAATTTTAATAGAGGGACCGTAGAAATAGGGTTCGAGTGAAAATTTCAATCGAGGCGATAGGACGCAAAGGGACGATTAAATATTGTAAAGGTTAATGATCAACCTCAAGGGGATGTCGACAAGAGAGACAATTAGACTTTCTCCGATATGTATATCACCCGTAGAACTTCCACACGTTCCTATTTTATTAAATAACACATTTTTGAAAGCGCTATGGGACACCGGAGCAGATAAATCATTTATATCGGAAGAAGTATATAGAAATATTTTTTCTATAAGCAAATTAAAAATCGGAGCCCAGGTAATAATAGCACAGGGTGCGAAATGCCAAAACAGGGGATTGTAGAATTGAATATTCGGATCAGACAATTCGAAAGGAATTGGTCTTTTCCCATGTGTTGAAAGATTTAGAATACCCATGTATTCTAGGTATCGATTTCATAAGTGCGTCAAGAATCGTATTAGATTTTGATCAGAAATCGTTGAAAATTCAAAATTCACTGGTTGAAGATAATAAGGTAAATAAAGGGAATTTACATGTTAATGGGTCAGAAATGAAGTTAAATATGGTGGCTAAAGTTTTTCCGAAAAAGCATGGGAAAAGTATAATTGGTGATCAAATTAATTGTGCCATAATCAAAGATTTGGTACTTACTTCGCGGGAACAATTAATAAAAGAACAGAAAAATGACCCAGAATTAGGTCATATATATAGATATTTAGAAAACCCGGAAGATAACTCGGTTAATGCAACGATATGTGAGAATTGGTCCCACGATTTCCCTTTAATTGAAGGATTGTTATTTTATGCGAAACACGCAACGTCATTAGGTGAAATGCGTGTATACATTCCAAAATCTTTAAGGAATGAAATAATGAGAGAATTTCAGACAAGCCAATTGCTGGGCACTTAGGCAGATTTAAAACGTATCATAAAAATTCGGGACGTTTGTTATTTCCCGCACATGAGAAAATTCATTGATCAATATGTCTCTACATGCCATATGTGCCAAGTTAATAACTATAAAAACGCGTTACCAGCTGGTCGGTTAAATCCAATTATATCAAATTATCCGAATGAGATAGTGACGTTAGATTTGTTGGGCCCCGTATCCTATATCGAGAATAAGACGTAACCGCATTTTTTTAGTAATAACCATCTTTTCAGCAAATGGGCTGAAATTTACCCTTAAAAGGCCTCATCTCGTATAATAGGGATTTTTTTTTGAAAATTTTTAAGCGTTATGGGCCCAATAAAATTAATAAGTGATAATGGTCCCCAATTTATACCCGAGATTTTGACCTTTAAGGGAAAAGATTAGGCATAAGGCATGGAAGATGTTGCATATCACCAAAAGCAAAGGGACTAAAAGAGTTAATCGAGATATAGTGCAAATGATTGCAAATTATGTTAATGATCAACACGATACTTGGGATCAATTTTCTGAGTTTGTTTACGCACGTACGGGGGGTGAATGCAAGGGGAAAAACACCGGCTGAATTATTTTAGGTCGAAAATTGATTCACCATTTCAAAAACTAGTTATGATATGGAAAGTTAAAAAATTAAAAAAATTCAAGATATGAAAAAAAATTTTTAAGGAAGTAGACTAAGTAGAAAATTAAAAAAAAAAGGGGGAAAAATATTATAATAGACGTAGAAAAGACATAAAAAAAAAAAGGTAAATGATTGGGCATTGAAACACACCCTGTAAGTTCAGCAGCTAACAAAGTTTTGGCAAATTTAAAAAAAAAAATTTGAGGCCCTTTTATAGAGTCATAGAAGAAAATTATAAAAATTTGTAATATGGAAATCAGGAAAAAGATTAACAGTTAACGAATCAAATAAGAATATATCGTCATAGGAAATGTGACGAGGTCGAATTGGGAACGGGTATCCCAAATAGTATAAGATAAAGTCAGGAACCTCGTTTTGGAAAAAGTACATAAAAGATTAAATGAGTCACAATATGGGAAAGAAAAATCTGCGGTGAAACTGTTGACAAAAGGGTTTGGGGAACCCAATCAAATCAAATAAAAACAGGGGGACCCATAAAACAAATCACTGGTCAGATCACTACCTAATTCATTTGGGAATAAAAAAAAACAAAAGGTTAAAGAATAATGGGGGTTTTAAAAAAGATCGGGTTAAATAGGAAAAAGGGGACCACAAAGAAAGTGGCAAAGAAAGGGGCAATAATATTAAAAAAAAGACAAATGTCATCCAGTACTATTTCCAAAAAGCGGGAAAAGAACAAAAGAGAATGCACAGAAGTTCCAGATAAATAAGATATAATCAAGGCCACGACGGAGAACAAAAAACCCCGACCAGCCAAGGAAACAATTGGGAAGTCAAGGAAAGGACGAAAAAGGGAATTCCCCACAACAAGAAATTCCAGTACAACCGAGGAAAGAAGAGTGATAGCACCTCATCGTTGGAGGGATGGTGGGAGAAAACTAAAAAAAATCAGGTTGTATTGTTTCTTTTTTTATGATCTTCCAACAAGTGGTCGGAAAATTAGAAAAAGGAAGTCTCGGGGGTGTTTAAAAAAGTTAAAACCGTCAAACACTACAATGAGTGTTTATTTAATTTTAAACTTTTGACTTTTTAAAAAAAATTTTTTTCTGAAGAAAACATTTGTAATCACACATTTGTTTGTTCGATGTATGACTTCGTGAGATGCGAAAATTCCTTTGGTTATTTGTTATAATAGTTTATTAAAAAAATGTTTGTAATTGTAAATATGTGTTTTATATATGTTGTTGTATTGTTTTGTATTATGAGGCATCTGGTTCAGGGAAACGCGGCGGGCAAGGCACAACAATAATATCCGTGCGCGGGTCATTGGGATTTTTGTTAAACCAGATGTGGGGATGGAGAGGGAAAATTTTTGTGATATATAAATAATATATAAATTGATTGATATTATGGAAATAAAACTCAAAAGTTTTTATTTCAGGGGGACTGACCCTGAAAATCCTGAAAAGTAGAAATTTTTAGCTTCAAAAAGAAAGGGAGCGGAAGTACCAGCTCCATATCAGTGTTAGTTTGGGGCTGCGCACCCAGAATATTTTTTTTTAAAATTTAAGTGTATAAATATTTTAAGTAATTGAATGTAAAATGGGGTGGGCATAAATTAAACAGTAATTTTTAATGTTGGCCTAGTTATTTGGGGTAAAATTTATTGTCACGAGTTTAAATTTAAATTGAATATTAAAAAATTTTAAATTTTAAATAGTAATGAAAAATTTAAAATCAAGATAAATATTAAATTATAAAAGTTTAAAAATTTAAGATTAAAAATTTCAATGAAAAAATTTAAAATCAAGATAAATATTGGGAAAATTTTAAAAGAAAATGAGGATTTAAGATTAAAAAATTTTAAAACTCAAAAACAAAAAATTTAGAAAAAGAGATTTAGACACGTAATTTATTAAGAGCATTGAGAACCCAGTTACGTTTTTCTTCTTGGGGGGGTTGTGACGTTCTCGCGTCCTTCCGCTAAAAACTCCCATGTTCTTTTACGGCCACGATTAATGGCAAAACTTTTCCAACCCAATACCAAGAAGATAAACGATCATTATGTAAATGAGATATACTATGGATAGAAGCTTTGATGATAAGATATAGCGTGGCAAACTTAGAGATAGTAGTGTGGAATCCTGATCAACAACACGGCAAGTTTAAAAATAGCTTAGTGTGGAATCTTGCAAACAAGAGTTAGCAGTCCGATAGCTTTAGAAGGAATATAACCAATATAAAGAAGTTGGAATCTTCTTATACAAAGTGAATTTATAGCTATTTTCTTTAGGTAAAGGAAGGAGATTCAAAAAAGGGAATATTTGATATAGGTAATTAGATGAATCGTAATTTCTTAAATTTTAAAAGAAAAGGATCTAGTTGCGTGATCGGGGTTAAATACAC
>BMAV01022769.1:7200-18764 GCA_019973955.1 Trichonephila inaurata madagascariensis
GGAACGAAAATAACAAAAGTACCCCAATCAAAAACGCAAACGAATCGCCTTTAAAGGTCTCAAAAAGAAAGAAAAGACGGCGAACAATAAAAGAATCTCGAATTCGAATAATTCGAACAATAAAGAGAAAGAAAGTGACCTCCTCCGCTCATTTGGAAGGAAGGAAGGAGGGGTGTGAGAGAGTTCACTCTAAAGTCCCCCTCCCCCTGTGTCAGGTAGCGGTGGAATGGATTTTAGAACAGCTGTTGCAAAAACACTCGAAAAAGGGGCAGGTGTCGGTGATGGGACGTAATTCACGCAGCTTGCTAATGACCGTTTCTGGAAAATCTTTTGATTCAGAAATTAGCTCCGATGAAGCAAAAGCCGTCTTTAATGAGCCCAGACGCTTCATTGGCTCTTCGAGTGCGACGAAGCGGATTCAAAAGCGAGGGAATCCGTCTTATTGTTTCCGATGACGAAAATGGAACGTTAAGTTTCGGCTGTACGTGTCACTTTCGGTTGTTTTGTGCCGACAATAGGATCGCGTTCGATTCTTGGTGTGGATCGGAGTCACGTGTCTGGAAGGGAAACATCTTGCGAGGCTCTTGATTCGAAATTTATAGCCATACAGACGCGGTTTTGATTTGATTTACGTGTCATCGGTGCTATAGCCAGGGGTGGAATGGCAAAGGTTTATTGCTGAAAAGATCGAAGAACAACGGATGAACTATCTTGATAAAAATTTTTAAGCGGAAACTAAACTATATCGTAAATGAATGTATTAAAAAATATATATTTGCCCTTATGATTTCATTAGGAATGTATGAAAGATATTGGCGCGAAAGATTTTCATTTTGGTTGACTATGATGAAATAGTTTCCGGCCGGAAAAATAAAGAGGCTTATTGTAGTGATTTCGAGTGAATTTTCTTCTTTACTATTTTATTCGTTGAGACTAGCTGGTATACCCGTTCTTCGCACGGGTGAATTGGAAAATTCAACAATACAGATTGAAGGATAAAAAAAGTTTTTAATTTTACGTGCATTGCAAATTAAAAAAAAAGCTATTTGCATATCTTAGCTAAACAAAAAAATCATATTTGTTAAATTTTAAGTCTAATAGCTGATAATTTTTTTTTTATTTATAACGCCCCCCGTAACTCCCTCTTGTGGGTTGATTTTTGAAAACACCTTCCTAAGATGATCTCTGCTCAGCAAAAGTAACACATTGTTACGAATTTTGTGTATTGAATGCTTAAAATAAAGTAAATAATTTATATCTGGATGTGTAATACGTTAATAATATTTTTTGTTGTATTTATTTTATGTTAAAATTGTAATATTGGCACAAACAACGTCGTTCCTTACATTATAGTGGCGATTCTATTTAAACATAGCAAAATGTTGGCGATAGAGCCAAATTAACGACCCTGTTGGCAACTTGGCAATTGATTGAACAGTGCAAAAGTTGATACTGTAACGCTACCTGGTGGGGAGCTGCAACAAACAGGATAGCACAAAAACCTTCTCCACAAAAAATAGAACTAGATGCCGATTTTTATAGCGATTGTTTGTAGGATAGTAGGATAGGGGATAAACAATAGTAATTCAAAGTACGACGTTAATCAGAATAACGTCTTACATTGTATGATGCTTGGCTTAAGACGAATATTTCGACTTAGGCAAAATCGCTCGGTGGCTTAGAGCAGTGCTCCGCAACCTTTTTATCGCTGCGGACCGGTCAACGTTTGATAATTTTACCGCGGCCCGCTGAGGGTGGGACACGTTAATTGTTTATATTTTAGATTGTTTTGGATTTTTTAATTTTAATTTAGTTACATTTAAATATGCCTTCAGAAATAAAATATAGTTACACCTAAAATGAATAAAAGTGATTTGACGTGGAATATAAAGTAATTTCCGTGGAAAGTTGCGCAAATCCGAGAGAAATGCACCACTTTAAATAAAATGGCAATAATTTAATGTTCTTTAGGCGGCCCGGTACCATTTGATCCACGGACCGGGGGTTGCGGATCACTGGCTTAGAGGTAGCGAGACCACTTCGTACGCTTATGGTTGCGGGTTCAAATCCAGCTGGAGTCGATAAATTTTTTACGTACGAAAATCGTAGGCCCACATGTCGTATGAATATATGGCATGTAAAATATCTCTTGAGTATCAGTTTGACTCTAACACTCGTTGTAAATTAAATTCAACAATTAGCATCCGACGAGAGCTTGAATTAAAATTAATTAGGTAATGAGAGCCGCCACTAGATGGTGTTCACATTTGGGGACATACTGTGACGGCAAAGTCTTAGCCGCCAATATGCAGTCCACTGAAAAAAAACTTTGACAAAATTAGGTAGAACTTGAATAACGTTTATGTAAGTCTTAACTACAAACAATTCGTAAAAGTATTACATTTTTATCCGTTAATATAGAGACGACATATTTAGACATTTCTGACTTAAATATTGAAACATGACTTTTTCAAGAAGTGTTATTGTATCGCACAAGATCAAGTTAAATTTATTTGTTTCTCATAACCATCAACCAACCTTAAAGTAGAGCACTGACGTGTTGGTAATACAATGCATGAACAATATGTTAAATTAATAATTGAATTTTGAAACCAATTTTTGAATAAATAAATTGTGAAAATATGGAAAAGCAATATATGATACAAGAGCGTTTAATTTAAACGCTTTATTCCTGTTCATAAGCATGTTCAGTATTAAAATAGAACTTAAAAGAAAGTTTATCAAATTAATACGTACATTTCCGCCAACTCTTAATAGTTATCAAAAGAGGAAGCATTTTAAACAACATTTGTGATTATTTAAACAAAGGTTCATAAAATTAATATAGTTGCAAACAACTGAAAGGAAATTTATTTTTAATTTAAATGGCTTAACACGAATAATTAAAGAATCCTACAGCATTCAGAACCGTAACTTTGCAAAAGAGCGCAAATGAATTTTTTTTTAATATTTAGTGTCCACTTGAATTAAGATACACATATAAAGTTGTTTTAAAAATATTATTGCAATATATGTAAAAAAATTAATAAATTTTTTTTGGCTGAAAAAATTTAGAAAAAAATAAAATATTTTCAAAATATTCTCTTATCATGGAAAATGTTTCTATAGTAATACGAGCCAGAAACCAAGTATCGTTTTGGGAAAACTCGCATAAAAAAAATCGTTTTTACAAAAATTTATTTTTGCATGAAAGAAAATGTCGGAAACTATTTTCTACATAGATACCACCATTTTTCAGACATTTTTCATATCGGGATTCCAGCTTGTCTATACCCTATTTAAAGAAAGATGCCGCCAATGAAAGTTTTTTTAAAATTCGTGGAAACTTATCTTTTTGTGAACCTTCTGTTTTTTCACGAATTTTCTCATTCACTTTTTCAACCAAACCGTCATTGACAACAGAAGGCCGTCCACTCCGTGTTTCGTCGTGAACATTGGGGCGTTTATCATTGACTTGCCGATTCCTCTTTCTCACAATTTTATCACTCATTTCATTTTTAACGTTAAATCTCTGCAAGTCATTGAGGAATTTCAACTGGCTTAATATTCCTTGCGTTCAAAAAACGGATTTCTGAACGCACTACAGATTGGCAATCGTCTTAAAAATTTTGAACACTAACGAACACGTGTAAAAACAGCATAATACGGCTGTTATAGCGTCACTGTACTGACAATCAACCAGAGACACGTATGAACAAGGGGTGAACTGTAAAACTACCACTACGGTTGCGGTAGAACGAAATGATACTTAGTTTTCGGACACGCCTCGTAATATTTTCCCAAAAAACTAAGACTTATCTTCTGAGCCTGAACTAGGATCTTGAACAATTCACGCTTTTTTTCAGAGTTTCTATCAATCGAAATAGTAAGCGCTGTTTTGTGTTAAAATTTCTCTACTCTGACTGATTAAAATAGTTATAAACATCCACTTCTAAATTATATTTCTCAAATCTTAGTTCAGACACTCAAAAAGAGTATGAAAAATATTTCAACCGAATACGTGTATTATAGAAATATATGAAAAAAATCTTTTGAGTTATCACATTTTAAAAATTGTAATTTTTTAAAAAAAATATAGCTTCCAAAAAATGGACTTAGTGATACCAATTATAAAGAAAACAACAATAAATATATAAAATAAGTCCGATTTTCAAAAAGTATCATCATACGTTTTTAATTTAAGAAAAAAAATTTTGCATTAAATATTTTTATAAATAGAAGAAAAAAAATGAATGTTTTTGAGAAGATCAACTTTCGGTTATAAAAAGCAGTTTAAGTGGGTGTATTTTTTTTTATCGTCTTACATTAAAACGCTTGTAACTCCATTTATACGTTTAATAGCTTATAAAAAAGACAGATTTAAAAAGCTGGAAATGGTTAAATTTTTAAAGAAATCGAATTAAAATCGTCTAAAATTAATAGGGTTACCTAGCAAAAAAACCCAATAAAAATCAAGTCTCATATATGATATCCCCATGGCAACCACATGACTACATGATAAAAATATCAAGGTAACCATATTGTAATGTTATCGCCCATCTTAGCGAACATAAACAACAACTTGGTGCACAGCACTCGTATATCAAATTAGCACCCCAGAAAGGGTTACGCATTCTGATAATTAGGCCGACGATATATACATATGCGAAAAATATATAACTATATTAGATTCGAATATTTATATATGTATACTTATTATATTCTAATCAAAAAACTGTTAAACCAATAAAATTCCACAAACATTTTTTAGTATTAAGGTAGTAATTTTAGCGTTTTGTGCTTGAGAAAAAAAAAATAATAAAGTTGTAAAGCAAAAAGCTTTTGCATTTATTTTTTTCGCCAAGTACTTGGCACAATATGTATGTAAATATTAGTAGGCAAAGTTTATATCCCAAGAACTCCTTTTATTCTTATAATTACTCAAATAATAAAAAGATCTCCGTATCAATGATGATATCTCGAAAAATTAAAATCTCCAAAATTAAATACATATTAAATTCAACCAACGTCGATTGCGCATTACTTTTCTCTGAACGAACCAAAACACCTTTAGAATAATTACAAAAGGTGCCAACTTAAGCAACATAATTTAAAAAACAGACGATTATGTATATATCTCAGCAAATAAATGAAGTAATCAGATAAATGAGAGTTAGATAAATTATTATGTTAAAGCAGACGATAATAATATGGAAGAGTATTTTCAACCTAAACAACATCTATAATTGCAGTATATTTAAGTACTCAATTAAAAATTGGTTCAAACTAAAAAAAGAAATTTTAATAGAACTGTGAATAATTTTGTACGAAACATATATGTTATGGTTAAAGTAATAAATCTGGTTATTATTAATAATCGACAGTTATTAATAACCACGTTTTGGAATAAATGTGATAAATAATGCACATTAATCATATTAACTGGTCATTAAAAACTGCCAGTGAAGTTCGGTCAATCTGATTTAATTAGGAATAATTTACTAAACTGTCAACTCTAACGTAGTGTTTATATGTCTTTGAAATAATTAATCTATTGTTGTAGACATTAAAATCGTGAAATTGATCAAAAGTAGACACAAATTTTATGATTTTGGTTGGTAAATGATGAGCGGAAGTAGCATTTTGAAATCAAAATTTAAAGAGTTCTTCAGTTTCCTTCCGCTTTTGTACAATATTTTTTTTTAAAAAAAATAAAGTATATTTTAATATTATGTTTAAACGGAAGAAAAATCCTCACTTATTTTAAGTAAGTTTTCAAATCTGGATTTTTGTTAATTTACTTCGCACCATCGTTCGATATTGCTACTAACTTTTGTGTTGTATTCTTTACTGAATACAGTTCAGTTTAGTTTTCTTGTTTGCTGAAATTGTTTTTAAATATTCTTTATACTTCTGCAAAGGGACACGAACGAAAATTCCATCGGAAAAAGCGAGAATTTACTGGAAACACCGCACAAAAAGTGCGGGCATTTGTATTCAAAGTAAACAAGCAACTGACATCGTCTAACTCAGTGATGGCGAACCAGTGGCACGCGTGCCAACCATGGCACGCAACACAATATTTCGGGCACGCCAGAGATCAAAATTTTTTTGCATTTTCTTTCAAAATTACAAAGTTCACTATGAAGTATTAGGGACAAATGTGAGTGATCGGTCGCGGAACGGCTGGGAGCACATTCTTTTGCTATTGTCTTACCTTAGTTACGTCGTGGATTACAGTTGCTTATGATGCAAAATTTGTCAACGCATAGCATATCCAATTTAATTGACACAGCTGTATTTTAAACTTTATTTATGTTATATTTACGATTTTTAACTGTTTTTTAACATGGCTAGTTTAGCAAAAGAACAAAAAGTGAAAGATAGTAAGTGTAACAGAGAATTTGAAACTTGGTGAATCTAGAAATATGGCATGATTAGTAAAGGCAAGAAAGTAGTGTGTGTTTTATGTTCTGGAACTGTGGTATGCAGAGCATCGTCTGTAAAATGGCATTTTGAAATAAATTACAAATCCTCTTGTCAAAAATGTGAACCACAGCAAAAATAATTAATTGCTTAGAAACCATTTGCAGATCACTCCACACAATTCAGCATGCATTCTACTAAAAGATAAGTCTTACAGTCCTAATATAAGTTATTTGTCATCCAATCTGCAACAACAGAAGTCACACTAATGTTACTTTAATTTGAACTACACGCATAACTAAAACATTTACAACCATATAGTGCAAAAGGTATTTTTTCGTAGTAAATAAAGAGTTTTGAGTTGTTACTATTTAGTTTTATAATTTTCCTAATGATCCTTACAAGTCGAAATTATTTGACGGCACGTCCATATCTCATTAGGTACTTCTTTAGAAAAAATGGCACATTGATCCATAAAGGTTCGCCACCCCTGGTCTAGCTGTTTGTGCTAGAAATTGTGGTAGAATTGTGCTAGAATTGTGTATTGGAAATCTTTAGCCAAATACGCTGAAAATTTTTGCATTGACCAAATTTCATTGCTAATTACTAAGATTAACGAATAAATGTAAAAAATTCTGAAAATTTATTCACTTAACTGGATTAGTAACTATTATAAACAATAACCACCGATTATATGAATAATAACCGATATATCACATTGACTTTAACATATATAGGGTGAACTAAATATCTTCCGATTATAAAAATTCCTTGCAAATAATAATGTAATATTTGTATCACATTAAATAGGTCAGTTTTAGTATTCCGTGCATGCGCACACATTAGATGGTGCGAATACTCCTTCAAGAGTGACAAGAGAACATTTTAAAAAGAAACTTAATTTTCTTGCCGAAATGGCCTCTTTCCTGCCCATCTTCCTTCACGTCATCGTCAAAATAGAAACGTAATACTGTCTTAAGAGGCCTGGAGCTAAGAGCCACAGAGGGACAAATACGGACTGTACGATGGGTGTTCCAGCATTGTCCAATGGATCTTTTTAAAGTTGCCTTAGTCTCATGGAGATGTGTGGGCAGACATTGTCATGGAGATCAGATATCGTTTGCTGCCCTTCTCGAAAACTTTTGCACCAACTATTCTAAGACGTTCTACTTAAACAATGCGCTCCGTACTCTGCCACTGATCGTCGATAGATGTCTGTATTAAACTCATCTCCTGCAATCAGAAAGCGTAATATCGCACGTTGTTCTGATATGGAAGCATCCTTATATGGTAGACTTTACTTTCGATTAATTTCCTCTACCACCCCACTGTTAAACATCATATGCGGTGTACACTTCCTACTGTCTTTCGTGTTCCTGTTTGGTGGCTCTACATTTTGCACTCATTCTAACGCAATCGCATATGTCCACTTTTCATTTGGGCAACCCTTATAGTTTGAGCACAACAAATATTTATAATCAGGATTATATATATATATATATATATATGAAGCTTCGAAGTAAGCATCGAGAACTTTTTGAAAAAACAGTTTTATTCAGCCAACAATCGACATATCTTAGCAGTGAGACCCCAAGTGCCCCGACTTTTAATTTGATTGTATATTTATTTCCAGAACTGCAACTCGTCACCTTTTTTTATTTTATGTTTCGATTGGAGGATAAAGCGTGGGAACGCATATGCGAAGACCATAAAAATTAATGAGCTGGGATTGGAATCTTATGCTTGGAATATCTTTTCTGAGATATGATTCGCTGCTTAATTTAAGACTCAAATGCGTAATGGAAAACAAATGTTAGACGGTAAATAGGATTTTGTTTTAGAAAAATTCCCTTTAATTTTATCCTAAATAACTTTTTTAATTTTTAATGGTCCTTTTCTTCAGAACTCGAGTTTAAATATTTAGCTAGCTTACCCTCATAACCGGAATTTAATCGTAATCCAATCTTAACAGTTAACTGCTTACATCTTTTAAAAGTAAGATTGCTTCAGAAAATATCGAGCAATAGCTTTTCGTCAATCATAGAAGAAGTAAGAAGTCGAGCGAGATTTGCCGCCTCATGTAAATAGCCAGAGTTCTTTGTTCCTGTCTCCCTCTTTTGTCTAAGTCTTCATTATGTATTGTGGAAGTTCGTTTTTGTCCCTTTGCCTAAAATATGTAAATGTCGCTGATGCTTTTTGTGTCTGTGTTAATCGCCTTAGTATGTGTTGAGATATGTTGCTTCTAATTATGTGTTTGCTGCGCATCATACCAATGCCTTAAAGAAGAAATAAACATGGATTATCTCCAACTAAATTATGTCTCGTCGATAACATCCATCTAACAGCTCAAACAATACAATCTACCTATATATATAAAGGAGAAAAGCGACTCACTCACTAATCACGATATCTCCGGAACTATTAAACCTACAGATTTCAAATTTGGTAGGCAGGTTCCCTTCATGGACATCAGCTAAGAACGAATTTCACAAAGATCGAACCCCAAGGGGCGTTATAGATAATTATTTCTATTATTAAACTATTAGATGTACAGTCTTGAAACTTGGTACACAGATTCCTTTCCCAAAGTAGAAATTCCCTACAAAATGATTTTTACGACCTCCAAGGGGCTTTGAGAACGTTATGCATAATTTTTTTCCATTTTTAAACTATTTATCCTACTATCCCCCCAAACCCCTTGATTTTTTTTTCTGATTGATTATAATTCTAAGTATATAGTACGTAAAATTTAATTAAGTATTTGTTTTTAATGATTAATTTTATTAATTAATGCTAATTATTTATTCAGTAATTAGTTTTTTACTGTGTTTTGTTCTCAAAAACTGACTAAATCAAAAGGAGCATGATACAAGAATGGTGAACTTTCGACAACGAACCCCTTCCACCCCACCCCCCCTTGAAAAATTCCTGTGTGCGCTAATGCCCGTGGCCAGTACAATTTGCCCATTCTACAAAATGGGCGCGGATCCATTTAAGAAACCAATACCAGTGTTGTTTTTCTTTTAAAATTTAAATGGATAAACGAATGACGTGTAATAAAAACAGAAACAGAATAGCACCTACTGCCAACGATAAGGTCAAGTACCCTGGCGACCTTCCTGACGCTCCCATCGGCCCCCAGTTCTCGACACTCCCACCGCCCGGCATCGGTCCTCCGCACTTCCGAGATGGTGAGGGCCGCTGTGCCATCGGGTGAGATGTTCCACTGCCGCCGCCGTGTGGCGCTCAGATCGAGCACGATCGGCGTACCATCTTGTAGCCATTGCACCGATCCTCCAGGAGTGGACAAAGGGCAAGGGATGCTCACCGATTCTCCCACCAGGACGGTCTTCTCCAGGGGAGAATCGTCCGTTCCTCTGCACACGAACAGGAAGCCTAGAAGAAAGAGAAAATAAATGTGTTATAATCACGATAAACACTTCTGCTGGTAGTTTGTTTTTATACTGCAGGATGTGGAATTTAAGAGGAGTTTCGTTAAAAAAAAAACTAATTATTTTCTTAAATTAGTTACTTTATGATAACGATATTACCAGCGTTAAAAATGCTTAACTATTCACAGTTCTAGCATTAGTTATGATATACACTGAAGATCGTAATTTTGATTTTTGCATTTCATTGAATATAAAGTCGAACCTAATATAAGGAACCTTGTGAAGTATTCCCCCGTGGGTGATACCTCACTCCTAAGTTAACTTCGTGATCTAGAGGTGTGGGATTGAATGAAGAACCAGGCGTGGTCATGATCTTAAAATGTCTTTATTAAGATCTTAACTTAAACACTAACAATGATAATATCTATATTATAACTTAGAGGATCTGAGGTGAGTAAAGACACAATACGTATTACCAAATAAGCGCGATCTTAACCACTATATTTCACTTTCCCTTCTATTCCTAATCTCTGATTATATCACAGTTACTAATGTGGATACTAGAATTATCCTACCTTAGTTTCTTGTTTAATCGCAATCCTCTCGGATCCTCAATATCTCTAGATTAACTCGTGTGGAATTCGATCCACCTTGACTCGATCGTCCTGTCACGGATAGCTTCACACTCAACGACGGCTTTCTTGTCTTCCTTCAGTTCACGCGCTTAAACCAGACTAGCATAATCACTTTCCAATAGGTCATACGCTTACGTTGAACTTCTACTATTTAAAACGTTTCTAATTTACATGTTCACGTTTCGCTTCTGGATTTGGTTGGAAAGAATTTGCCCAAAGAACCCAAGAGGAGTTTTTAGTAGAAAATGCGATGAGCCCGTCACAAAACTTTGGAATGCAATAAAAGGACATTGACAGTATTTGCGAAGGATTTAATTATTTCAGAGAATTTGCTTATTTATTCATTTTCTTCCCCCTTCCCCTCCATATATCCCTTACTCGTGTGTATGTGGAAAATAGTGGCATTGGGGAGCGAATCACATAACTTTAAATCGGCACAATAAAAGGATTACACCTTGCAAATTATCAAGATAATTGTTAATTTATGTATATAGTTTTATATATGGCAAGCCCATGGGGTCACTGGTAATTATTAAACTTGTTCTTAACTTAGTATTGTTAATTGTAAACCACATTGTGCAGTACTGAGGCATTTATAAGTGTATTATCTCAATGTAAATGCGAACTTTTTTCCCCCTCAGAATATATTTTGCTTTTTTACTTTCAGTAAATTAAATATTTCTTAAACAATCTTTTGTTTTCGACTTTTCAATTTCCTCGCCTCCCCCTCGTAGAGTTATCACTCCCCCTTAGGGTGGCGCGCCCCACAGTTTGAGAAACGCTGCTGTACCATTTAAAAGCTATAATTTGTTAAACATTTCTTAATTCGCCTTAA
Source organism: Trichonephila inaurata madagascariensis (assembly GCA_019973955.1). NCBI lineage: Eukaryota > Metazoa > Arthropoda > Arachnida > Araneae > Nephilidae > Trichonephila > Trichonephila inaurata. Next base: position 18,489 of record BMAV01022769.1, read on the forward strand.
TCTTTACACAGGACCATAATGTATCATGCATTTTATTAAACAAAGCTATGTCTTTTTTTATTAATTCTAAAACTTTGAACTGGAGTTGTAGTTGTGTTGGGTTGATGCACCACTTACCCCAAACAGCAGTAACGGATATTTTTAGCATCTGGAAGTGAATTATTACACAACCAAATCTCCAAACAACGAAGTGCATTTTCTACTCAACGAACTCGTCTCTTGTATGTCATAAAATTATACAATGAATCAGTCAATCAAATTTTCTCTTGTGATTCG